>ML412947.1:10687-23329 GCA_005239525.1 Nicotiana knightiana | reverse complement strand
TTGTGACCGAACCCATAGGGCTTCCTACGTATCCCCTCTTAAACGGGAATCAGGTCAGGCGTATTTAAAGTTACATCATTTATAGAAGCATAAATGATTACACATAATAACGCTTGACTGCATCTGAATTGATTGGTTTCAGCCAGACTTCTCCATCTATTTCTGCAAGTATAAGTGCTCCTCCTATCAAAAACCGATGAACCATGTATGGACCTTGCCGATTGGGAGAGAATTTCCCTTTGGATTAGTCTTGATGTGGGACAATTTTCTTCAACACCAGCTGCCTTGGTGTGAACCGTCTCGGCTTGACTTTCTTGTTGAAGGCTCTGGTCATTCTGTTATGATAGAGTTGACCATAACAGACTGCATTCATTCTCTTTTTTTTATGAGGTCTAGTTGCTCGTAACGGTTCTTTGCCCATTCTGCATCGCTGAGCTCAGCTTCTTGCATAATCCTCAGAGATGGAATCTCAACTTCGGTGGGTATAACAACCTCTGTACCATAAACTAGCATATAGAGAGTTGCCCCTGTTGATGTGAGGACTGTGGTGAGGTATCCCAATAAGACAAATGATAACTTCTCATGCCACTATTTGTGCCTTTCTATCATCTTCCTTAGTATCTTCTTGATGTTCTTATTGGCGGCTTCTACAACTTCATTCATTTGCGGTATGTATGTTGTGGAATTCTTGTGTTTGATTTGAAGGTTCCACACATGGCTTTCATCAAGTCACTGTTGAGATTGGAATCATTGTCGGTGATGATTGACTCTGGAATTCCGAACCGACAAATAATGCGGTCGCGGACAAAATTTTCTAGACCTTTCTTAGTAACCGCTTTGTAAGATGCGGCTTCGACCCACTTAATGAAGTAGTCAATGGCGACCAGAATGAACTTGTGTCCGTTGGAGGCGGCAGGCTCGATTGGTCCAATAACATCCATGCCCCATGCGGCGAATGGCCATGGTGAACTTGTTGCATTGAGCTCACTTGGAGGTACCTTTATCACATCCCCATGTATCTGACAGTGGTGGAATTTTCGAAGGTACTGGATGCAGTCTGTTTCCATAGCCATCCAAACGTAACCAGCTCGGAGTACCTTCTTTGCCAAAACAAAACCGTTCATATGCGGATCGCAGGTCCCAACATGAATTTCTCCCAGTAATTTTGATGCTTCTTTTGCGTCAACGCACCTTAATAGTCCTAAATCGGGAGTCCTCCTATACATAATTCCTCCTCTATGAAAGAAATTGTTGGATAGTCTTCGAAGTGTGCGCTTCTGAGTGGGATTCGCTAGCTTGGGGTAATCTCATTTTGCCAAATATTCCTTGATGTCATGAAACCAAGGATTTTCGTCTGCTTCTTCTTGAACATAGGCACAGTAAGCCGGCTAATCATGGATTTTTACCGGAATAGGGTCAATAAAATTCTTGTTCGGATGCTGGATCATTAAGGACAAAGAGTCTGATGCGTCGGCGAACTCGTTCTGGACTCTAGGGACATGCCGGAACTGTATCCTCGTGAACCTCTTTCTTAATTCCTGTACGTGGTGTAGATATGGCAATATCTTGGAATTCTTGATTGCCCACTCTCCTTGTACCTGATGTACCAATAGTTCTGAATCACCGATCACTAACAACTCTTGGACGATCATGTCAATGGCCATGTTGAGCTCCAAGATACAGGCTTCATATTCGGCCATATTGTTGGTGCAGGAAAATCTGAGTTTGGCAGATACCGGATAGTGCTGACCAGTTTTTGATATTAGGACTACTCCAATGCCAACTCTCTTGAAGTTTTCTGCTCCATCAAAGAACATTCTCCAACCGTCATAAGATTTTGTAATGTCTTCTCCTATGAATGATACCTCTTCATCAGGAAAATACGTTTTCAGGGGTTCGTATTCTCCATCCACGGGGTTCTCAGCAAGATGGTCCACCAATGCTTGTCCCTTGACCACTTTCTGAGTCACATACATAATGTCGAACTCACTTAGTAGGATTTGCCCCTTGGCCAGCTTGCTAGTGGGCATGGGCTTCTGAAAGATGTACTTTAGGGGATCCATACTTGATATGAGATATGTTGTGTGGGCACAGATGTAATGCCTCAGCTTTTGAGCGACCCAAGTTAGAGCACAACAGGTACGCTCCAATAGAGAATAACGGGCGTCATACGGAGTGAACTTCTTGCTGAGGTAATAAATAGCTTGCTCCTTCCTTCCTGTTTTATCGTGATTCCCCAGAACGCAGCCGAATGCTCCATCTAACACAGAAAGGTAGAGTAACAGAGGTCTACCTGGCTCAGGTGGTACCAAGACTGGCGGCGTCGACAAATATTCCTTGATTATGTCGAAGGCCTTTTGGAAATCATCAATCCATTTGGTTGTAGCGTCCTTCTTCAACATCTTAAAGATCGGCTCACAGATAACTGTAGACTGTGCGATAAACCAGCTGATGTAATTAAGCCTCCCCAAGAAACTCATCATATCTTTCTTGTTCATTGGTGGTGGTAGTTCTTGAATGGCTTTGACTTTGGACGGATCAAATTCTATTCCTCGGCGGCTCACAATAAACCCCAGCAACTTCCCATCAGGAACCCCGAATGCACACTTCGCTCAGATTGTATTTTCGCAACCTATCGAAGAACTTCCTCAAATCTTCTATGTGGTCAGTGGCTTTCTTGGACTTGATAATAACATCATCCACGTATACCTCGATCTCCTTGTGAATCATGTCGTGGAAGATGGTGGTCATAGCTCTCATATAAGTGGCCCCTGTATTGTTCAAGCCGAACGATATCATCTTATAACAATACACTCCCCACAGCGTAATGAAAGTTGTTTTCTCTGCATCTTCCTCATCCATCCAGATCTAATGATAGCCAACGAAGCAATCCACAAATGACTGTAATTCATGCTTGGCGCAATTGTCAATTAGGATGTTTATTTTTGGCAAGGGGAAGTCGTCTTTTGGACTAGCCTGGTTGAGATCCCGGTAGTCGACATAGACTATGACCTTCCCGTCCTTCTTTGGCACTGGTACAATGTTGGCTAACCACGTTGGGTATTCAACCACCCTGAGAACCTTGGCGTTGATCTGTTTGGTAACCTCTTCCTTGATTTTCAAACTCATGTCGGGTTTGAACTTTCTGAGCTTTTGCTTTACCGGAGGACACATTGGATTGGTTGGAAGCTTGTGAGCAAGAATAGACGTACTCAGGCCAGTCATGTCATCATACAACCAGGCGAATACGTCCTCATACCCTTTCAGAAACTATGTGTATTCCTTCTTTTCTGATGGTGAAAAATTAATGTTGATGCGAGTCTCCTTGATGTTTTCTGAATCTCCCAGTTTGATAACTTCAGTCTCGTCCAGGTTGGACTTAGGTCTGCTCTCAAAATTCTCAACTTCTTTGACAATATCGTCGGGTATATCATCTTCTTCTGAATCAATGTCCGTTTGCTGCGTTGTCTCATTGCATGTTACAAACATCGGTTCATCAAGACAAGTAATAGTAATTTTGTATAGATAAAGTAATGAGAGAAAATAGTAGCAATAAATATCGGATTCATAAGAGAAATTAGAAAAAGCTTTGATAAATTGAATAACAATTTTGAACATCGAAGATCTTATTGCAGGAATTAAAAAATGCAGAAAGTGAAAATCGTTTAGTAAATGAGACAGTAATTAATGCTTGTTTTAGCCTTGCTACCCTGAGGCTCGTCGTGATTTGGTTGTCCTAATAGGCTAGTTCTTGAGGAATGGTCCTCTGCTCACTAGCTGTATGGAAGGGTCTTCCTCCCCCTCCTCCTCGAGAATAACGCAATAGTCTATATCAGCGTCCCCCAGAAACAAGCTCCTCATTGCTGTCAGTGCTTCTTGTTCATCTGTTTCATAGATAATGTCGGCCTGTTGGAAGGTCTGCTCCAGATGCGGTATCGGTTGCTCCAAAGGGTAATAAGGACCGCGCCAAGATGACGACAAGTTTTTGAATTCATTCCAAGTGTATTCATATCCCATGCCGAAAGTAGTACCATGCTTCTTGAGTTTTATAGGTTTGGAGATCCCTTGGAGGTTCTTGCCGAGTCCGTTTCCAAGCTCATACCCTCGCCAATTCATGATACTTGTGATCTTGCTATCCCACTATTTGTCCTTGTCGATAGCATTGACCCGTTCAATGTGGTGGTAAGTTTCTGCACCCAGCTTCCTTCTCCCTTCAATCACCGTAATCGTCTGGCGATGGTAAATATGGTTGCTACCGCCTCCATGAATAATCACCTCTTGGTGGTTCCACTCGAACTTCACCGTCTGATGTAGTGTTTATGTTATGGCCCCAGCAGCATGGATCCAGGGGCGTCCCAATAACAGATTGTAGGATGCTGGCACATCTATTACTTGGAAGTCAACCTCGAACCAAGTTGGTTCAATTTGCAGGCACAGACTAATCTCACCAAGGGTGGACCTCTGAGATCCATCGAAAGCTTTCACATTGATTGCTCCATCCTTTATCTCATGCAGCCCTTTACCCAATTTCTTGAGCGTTATCAGCGGAGAAATGTTAATACTGGATCCACCCATCTATCAATATCCTTGTGATGAAATAATCTTTGCATTGAACAATGATATGCAGTGCTTTGTTGTGACCCAACCCTTCAGGTGGCAGTTCGTCCTCATGGAAAGTGATCTTGTGGATTTCCAACACGTGGCCCACTATATTGGCCATTTCCCTACTAGTGATATTGTTTGGTACATACGCTTCGTTCAACACCTTCAACAGAGCACTCATGTGCGTCTCATAATTCTACAGCAAAGAGAGGATGGATATTTGTGTTGGCGTCTTGTTCAACTTATCGATGAATGAATACTCCTTGGCCTATACTTTTCTCCAAAGGTCATATGGACCTGTTTCAATAAGGGGAGGCTGGTTGGCAGCATGCTTGTTGTCACGACCCGGATTTCCCACACTCGGGAGTCGTGATGGCGCCTACTAGTGGAAGCTAGGCAAGCCAAACCTTAATTACCTTTTTCATTAACACGCTACCTCATTTAACAATTATCAACAATCGTATGCAAACAATGGAATATAATAATAAAGTGGAAGTCTTAAATTATAGAAAAAAAATTGAATAGAAATGCGGAAAATTCAACATAAGCCTCTACCCAAGACTGGTGTCACAATACACACGAACTACTAAGAGTACTAAATACAATCGTCTGAAAGAAAACACAACTGTTTGTCTCGAGTACAATGAGATAACAGATTGAAATAATAGATAAAGGAGACGCGGGCCTACGGACGCTTGCAGGGCTACCTCGGTATTCTCGCTGCACTGAAGGCCTGCTCCTGCACTACTTCTGCTATGCAAGACCTGGATCTGTGCAAAAGAGCACATAGTGTAGTATCAGCACAACCGACTCCATGTGCTGGTAACTGTCTAGCCTAACCTAGGTGAATTAGTGACGAGGCTAGNTGTTCCCCTTCCTTTATTGATTGATTACTTCCTGTATTTCTTTTTCGTTGTATATATATATATATATATATATATATATATATATATATATAAACAACGAAAAAGAAATACAGGAACTAATCAATCAATAAAGGAAGGGGAACACGATGTGGGGAGATAACAACTTCATATAGGAAATCTCAAATAAAGAAAGGAACAACAAGGCCAAAATATCAATAAGGATCAGGAATCACAACTTCCACGGCATCACCCTTCGTGCTTTTACTCTCGTCCTCGCTATGCAATGTATAACGTAATCAATATAAATCATGGCACGGCATTACCCTTCGTGCTTTTACTCTCATCCTCACTATGCAATGTATAATGTAATCAATGTATCATGGCACAACATCACCCTTCGTGCTTTTACTCTTTTCCCTCACAGTATAATCAATGAATATCTGTACGGAATGGTACATCGTACGGCACGACATCACCCTTCGTGCTTTACACTCTTTCCTCACAATATCAAACAATGAATGGCATCACCCTTCGTGCTTTACACTCTTTCCTCACAATAGCAAACAATGCACGGCATCATCCTTCGTGCTTTAAAACACTTCCTGACCCAAACAGAAATCACAAACAAAGGGCAAGGGAGTAAATAGAATATAAATAGATATCCTGGCAAGGGAACAATAACAATAATCTCAACATCCCAGCAAGGGAGACAACATCAAACAATGCATGGCATCACCCTTCGTGCTTCAACACTCTTTCTTACAATAGCACACAGTGCACGGCATCACCCTTCGTGCTTAAACACTCTTCCTTACCCAAACAGTAATCACAAACAAAGGGCAAGGGAGTAAACAAAATAGAAATAGAAATCCCGACAAGGGAATATCAGTTAAACAATTGAATTCCGGCAAGGGAACAATAACAGTAATCTCAACATCCCAACAAGGGAGATAATCACTAAAGCAACAATGACACAACAAGGGTATATTTTAATAATTCTTTCTCTTTCTTTCACTTTCATTTCATAATTTACTCTATCACTTGAACCAATGCTCCAAAGGATTCAATTATCTCATATATCTTCACCGCTCATGTTACAACTCGAGCCAATGCTCCTCGAAGTTTAAAGATCACAATTCCTTTCACATACTCGTTACAACATATAAAAATCATCAATTAAGCATGGAATTTTATAACAAAAACCAAAACATTCACAATATAAGGACTCACGGACACGCTAGACACCAATGTATAGATACTCGTCACCATGCCTATACATCGTACTCAACAATTAGCAAGTAGAAAATAAGATTCAACTCATATTCCCTCATGCTAAGGTTAGACCGAACACTTACCTTGATTCCAAGAATCCAAATCAAGCCTCTAGAACTGCTTGCCCTCTCGAATCCAACTCCGAAACGATAATATCTAGACATAATAGACTCAACAATATCAATAATGACTCAGTAATTCCATCTCAAAGCCTAAATATGCATTTCCCATCATTCTTCCAAAAATACCAAAATTTGACCCCGGCCCCGCTTGGTTCAAATATGAGGTTCGGACCAAAACCCGATCACCCATACCCCCACAAGTCCAAATATATAATTTGTTTTGAAATCCGACCCCAAATTGAGGTTGAGTTACACAAAATTCACAAAACCCTAACTCTACCCAAAACCCCTAATTTCTACTTTGATTTCATGATTTTAGGACTAGATTCTAGGGTGAAATCTTGTAAAAGGAAGTTAAGGAGTAAAGAAAATGAGTTACAAATCACTTAATAATGTTTTGGAGAAGAAAGAATGTTTGAAAAATCGCCTTTTATGTTTTTAGGGCTTTGAAAAATGAAAATAACTGAAATTTCCGTCCATTAATACCCCCCTCGGGTCCCCCACCGCGGACCACGAAAAATGGATTGTGGCCGCGCTAGCAAAGGCCAAGAAAAGCTGAAGAAAACCAAGAAAAATGACTGCAGTGACATGCTTTAGTATTCTGGCCATAACTTTCTCTGCAGATGTCTAAATTAAAATTTCTTTACCGTTCTGGAAACTAAACACGAAGGACAACAATTTCATTTTTGAATCATCTCAAAATTCCTTGTCGATAAAAAGATATAGGCCTTCAAAGTCGGACCAATGGCCCAGCTCCTCCACCGCGGACCACGAAAAATCGACGGCGGCCGCGAAGCCCCCAGCGCGGTCCGCGAAAAAGGACCGCGGACCACAGTGGTAAGTTCAGGGATCTGAGTTCTGTGACCTCCAACAGCTATATTTTAAGCTAAAGACCTCCCGGGACCTACTCAAAACTCACCCGAGCCCTCGGAACCTCAAACCCAATGTACACACAACCTCAAAATCATCCTACGAACTTATTCGAGTAATGAAACCACCAAAATAACCTCAAAAACAATGAATCAAATCTCAAAATCAATAGTTTTTCTTCAAACTTCATAAACTTTCAAATTTAAGTTTTAAGTCCGAAACACGTCAAACGACATCCAATTTCAACCAAACTTCACAGAAATATCTTCAACTACATATAAGACCTGTACCGGGTGCCGGAACCAAAATACGGGCCTGATACCAACACATTCTAACCAATTTTCATTTCACTTTCCTTTACAAATTTCAGAAAAACAATTTTACTCAAAATATCATTTCTCGGGCTTGGGACCTTGGAATTCGATTCTGGGCATACGCCCAAGTGCCATATTTTCCTACGGACCCTCCGGGACCGTCAAATCACGGGTCCGGGTCTGTTTACCCAAAATGTTGACCGGAGTCAAATTTACTCATTTTAATATAAAAGTTTTAGCATTTTCATAGAATTTCATATTTAAGATGTCCGGCTACGCGCCCGGATTGTGCCCGCAAATTGAGAAAACTAAAGATGAGGATTTCAAGGCCTTGAAAGCATGGAATGGGTAAGAAACTAGGCGATGACCCTTTGGGTCGTCACACTTGCTTGGTTCGGCTAGATGCTCAATGGTATAGACCCTACAAGTCCTTGTCATACCCTGTGCTGCGACATCTTCTTCAGTTTTGACTTTGCCTCTCCTTATCGCCTCTGCTGTATAGTCCCAAGCTACAACATTTGTATAGAAGGGTGGCATGGGTAACATTTCCACTGGGATTGGTGCGGCTATCCTCACTTCAAATGGAACATGTGCCTTGGGTGGCAGGACTGCAACCTCGATCGGTGCGGTGCATTTGTCGGAGACACGAAATCAACCTCAATTGGCACTGGTGTCTTCGCAAGTGGCATTGCATCGAACTCAAGTGGTATAGACATATTCACCTCAGCTTCCTCAGATGGTTGTATCTGGACTATGATAGGATTGAGAGTGACTGCAGGTTTCTTTGGATCATCGCCTTCTGCGATCAACCCGATCAATCCCTCGGGATCCCAATCATTTTCTATTTTAATCATATGTATACCTCCACCCTTATAGTCTGGCAAAGGATTGTTGCGGACGTTCAGAGAGTTATCTTTCACCACAATAATATTGTTATCAATCAAGGACTGTATCTTATCCTTCAAAAAGAGTCATTCATCGATGGTGTGCCCCTTCATGCCAGAATGGTATGCACATGATTTGTTTGGGTTAATCCACTGATAGGGGTTCTTAGGGGTGGCAGCAGGGATAGGTTTGACATAACCAGCGACTTTGAGTTTCTCATACAGCTGGTCAATGGGTTCAGCTATGACGGTATACTATTTTGGAGGTCTGTGGTCAAAATTGGGACGAGGTCTAGAGAAGTTTCGACGGGCGGGGGGTGATTGGTAATAGGATGGTTGGGAATTGTAAGTATGGTAAATAGGAGCGAGTTGTGAGTATCTGGGTGAAGTAGGTTGATATGTGGGGGGTGGAGATTGGTAGGTGGGCGGTGGAGCTTGGTAAGAAGGTGGTGGAGTCGGGTAAGAAGGTGAGGGTGCTTGATAAGAGGGTGAGGGTGCGTGGCAATTCAGGGTTGGCTGGTATATGGGTGGAGGTATTGGATAAGTTTGGTATTTTAGTGCGGATTTGGCTCTTTGTGCAACCATTACAGCTCCCACGTCTCTTTTCTTAGACGCACCACCGGATTGTAAAGCCTTGTTTGTAGCTTGCGAGCCTCAAAATTTGTGACCATACCGCTCTTAATACCTTCTTCAATTCGCTCACCTAGTTTGATAATGTCGGAGAACTTGTGATTCTCAACCATCATCAGCCGTTCATAGTACTGCGGGTCCTAGGCCCGGACAAAGAACTTGTTCAACTGCTCTTCCTCTAAAGCAGGTCTGACTTTAGCAACTTCGGACCTCCAACGAGTAGCATACTCGCGAAATGTTTTCGTGGGTTTCTTCTTCAGATTCTGGATATAGAACACATCTGGTGCGTTCTCTATGTTGAATCTAAATCTGTCCATAAATTCAGATGCCATACTCACCCAGTTCGACCATTTCTTGGGGTCTTGGCTGATGTACCAAGACAATGAGTCTCCCTTCAAACTCCTCATGAACAGCTTCATGCAGATCCTTTCATCCTTTCCTATGCCAACTAGCTTGTCACAATAGGTCCTCATATGGACCCTTGGATCACCAGTACCGTCAAACATTTCGAACTTTGGAGGTTTGTACCCCTCGGGCAGCTCGACATCGGGTTGTATGCAGAGGTCTTCATAATTCAACCCTTCGATTCCCTTGGTTTCTTCAACACCCTGAACTCGGCTTGTTAGCTTCCTAAGTTCCTCAGCCAAATTTCTGATAAGCAGATCCTTTTCATCAGACCCATATGGTTATGGGGTAGGTGTAGCGGAGTGTGGAATGGTATCCACGTAGATAGGATTGTTATAGGTGTGGAAATAGTCTTTTGTGGGGTTCTGAGGTCCTGGGATAAGTGGTGGGTGTTATTCGGAGTCTGGCAGGTATTGCATTGTGTTGGGAGAATTTGGTTCTTTGGCGGAGTGGCGTGAAGGTGAGGTGCAGGATGATTTTGTTGCTTTGGGATATTTTGAGGAAGTGTAGGATTCGTGATGTTGGCGTCTGGGATGTTGAGGGAGAATGACAGGTTCGCCAGATTCCGAACTTGATCAAGTTCTTCTTCAAATTTCAGCAATTTCTGTTACGTTGGTGACATGTTCTCATTTAGGACCCGAATAGCTTGGCCATCANTCTCTCTCTCTCTAAGTCTTTTCTAGAGACTTCTGTCTCTTCAGTTTCCGATGACTCTCTTCATCTTCTCCGGCCACCCCTCGCCGGAGACCTTGAAACCTTCATCACCCCCTGATTCTCATGGCTCTCTTATGCCGGTAATGTCATCCCTAAGCCCTTCAAAGGCCGAGGACCTGTCTACTCACACCCATGGTGTTCCTGTTTACTTCAAGCCTCCAAAGCTTGATTTCGAGTAAGGTTTATGACCCTTGAGGCTCGAGCCAGTGTTGTTCGAGGTTCTTCTCATCTTCTCTGAGGTTTTCTATAAAACCCTAATGTTTGAAACTCCTGATTCTTTTATATCTACAATAGATCTATGCCTATTACGAGTTATTATGATGTTTCTTTAAAGGTTTTCTATTTTTCCCTAAGCAATTCTTCACTTCCGACTAGGGTTTCTAAAACCGTTTTCTTCAAAAATTATTTCCTCAAAGTTTAAGTGTTGTTGATGTTTTATACTTCAATGCCACACAAGAGGGGATGGAGGGGGGGGGTGATTTGTGTTGTGTCCAATTTTTTGATGTCTCACTAGAAGAACCTGGTTCTTTTTGGTGTTCCAACTTCTACTGTTGCAGAATTATAAATGCAGTAAAGTAAAAACACAAATATTTTTACGAGGAAAACACCTGGCTCAAAAGGTGAAAAAACCACGACCTACTCCTCAGTAGGATTTTTCTCAAACTCTTCACTACAACTCTGAGCCAAAAAACATTTACAAAATAAACTCTTTTGTAAACCTAGGACTAAATCTAATCCCTTTGTAGCAAACTAGCCTCTAGCTAATTGTGACAAGGTTCAAGTTAAATCTAACTTGAACAATGTGTACCTATTACAATTTCTTCTAAGAAAGCTAAAAAGATACAATATTAAATCACCTACTACAACCAACTAGACTCAATGACAAACCGATGGAACTAGTTCTTCTAGTTGGTCTGTAGCCTTTGTATCGCACAAGGATTCTGCTTGCAAAATATCTCTAGGAATTTTGCTTTCAGATCTTGATTCACTTCAGTCTTTTTAGTGTCAAATATTCAGAAGGAATGCTTCAAGTCTTTATAGAGTCAGTCGTTGAGATATGTTGTTCATTTTCAATGCAACTCTTCCTTGGTGGAAAGAGTTTGTGTTTATCTCAACTTCTTCCCTTCCTTTTTATCCTTGTTGAACTCGAACTCTTACCTCTTATCAATTTGCAATCTTTACGCATTAGGAGACAACCTCTTGGTTCGTGGATAATTCACAACCACGTTTATCTCCTGTACATAGACGGTTCATGTGCCAATAGGTTTGTTCAAGTATGTGTGCTCTGATGGACCTGGTTCAACTTGGTAGATATTTGTCAATCTTAAAAACCATGCGGTGACTTGGGTCAACAAATTCCCCCTTTTTGATGATGACAAACTCTGTGCGTATCCCTGTAAAAACTTCAAACACTTTGTATGTTTTTAAGAATTAATCATAGAGAGACCAGGTTCATTAAGTTATAAATATCACTTGAAATTTGAAATAAAAGCACATTTCTTCCCCTTTTTGGCATCATCGAAAAGTTGCAAAATGATAAACTTACCAGAGGTTATTAACAATTACTCATGGCCATTTAGGCAACTGCAGGTGCAAACATGATTTAATCATTACAAGAGACCAATAAATGCAAGCTAAGTAAGAAGTTAAGACAAGTCAATAATCAAAACAAAGCAAAATCCATTGATTAGTCAGCAATCAAACACCATACACAAAAAGAAAAAAATCATAACCATGAGAAAAAAAACAAAAAGTACAGAAAAAAACAATATCCCGAACTGGGCAATGAGGGGGTTTTGGTGGCTCTGGACATCCTAAGGTTGGGTAGGAGCAGATGAGGTTGGGTTCTTTTCTTGAAGGAGAGAAAGTAATTGTTGCAGAACACCTTCAACTCTGTCGAAGAGTTGAATGATGAAATCTGGCCAGTTAATCTGCTTTCCCTTATACAGGCACTCCATAAGTA
>ML412943.1:4751-22692 GCA_005239525.1 Nicotiana knightiana | reverse complement strand
TCTGAAACCTTGAGGGAGCTCCATGTACACTTCCTCATGCAAATCACCTTGTAGGAAAGCATTTTACACATCCATTTGTGAAATATTCCATCCTCTAGATGTAGCAAGTGCAATAACAGATCTCACAGTAACCATTTTTGCAACTGGTGAGAAGGTTTCATTGTAGTTTAAACCTTCCCTTTGACTGTATCCCTTAGCAACCAATTTTGCCTTAAACCTTTCTACTTCTCCACTTGCTTTGTACTTGATCTTATATACCCACTTTGACCCAATGGCCTTCTTTCCTTTTGGAAAATCAACAACATCCCAAGTCTTGTTGTCTTCTAGTGCTTTAATCTCTATTTCCATAGCTTCAATCCACTTTCTGTCCTTTGAAGACTCGACAAAATTCTTTGGCTCAGTCATTTCAGAAATGTTGGTTAGAAAACTTCTGCATTTATCCTTCAATTTGTCATAAGACAAGTAGGTAGATAATGGATAAAAGGATCCCTGACTTATTTTTGTGGTTACATAGTCGTGCAACCATAACGGCTCCTTTGAGGTTCTTTTTGATCTCCTTATTTCATTGCCTTCCAGTTCTACAACTGGTGAAACAATGACATCATTGTGCAATATAGATTGTTGTTGTGCTGGTGCTAGTATCCTTGCACCATCTGAACTAGATTCACCAACTCTTGCTTCAGACATATCTGAGTTGTTGTCTTCTGCAATTGCTGATAAATGTTGTTCATCCTGTGCATATTTTTCTATGTTCTCCCTTTCTACTTCTGTTTACAAGTGCTCCTCAACATGGGCATTTTCTGCAGCTGCTTCATTCTCAGGTTGCAAATCTCTACTATTGAGAGGTGTTGATGTTGCAAACATCTTTGTTGTTGTGTTCTCCCCTGTAATTGGAACTTGAGAGATTGACTTAGCAAATGAAAAGATGTGCTCCTTGAACATTACATCTCTGCAGACAAAGAAACAGTTAGTAGATAAATCCAGCAGTTTGTATCCCTTCTGTGTTTCTGCATATCCAAGAAGTATGGCTGCTCTTGCTATGGGGGAAAACTTGTCTTCTTTGCTCATGTTAGTAGCATAGCAAAGGAATCCAAACACTCTCAAATGACTCAAGCTAGGTGGTTGTTTATGTAGAATCTCATATGGAGATTTTCCTTTGAGCAAGGCAGTAGGCAACATGTTTATCACATACACTGTTGTATTAACACATTCACCCCAGAATCTTGTAGGAGTATTAGCTTGAAATTTCATTGCTCTTTCTATGTCTAGGATATGTCTATGTTTCCTCTCCACCACTCTATTTTGTTGTGGAGTGTATACACAACTGCTTTGATGAATAATCCCATAAGAATTAATCAATTCTATCATGTTTTTATTAAAGAATTCTGTTCCATTGTCTGTTCTAATCGATTTTACCTTAGATTGAAACTGTGTTTGCAGCATAGGCAGAAATTTTCTAAGCACCACAACAACATCACTCTTCAATTGAAGCAAATGTATCCAAGTGTATCTCGTATTATCATCCACAATAGTCAAGAAAAAATGTTTCCTATCATGAGTTGGGTATTTATATGGTCCCCAAACATCCAAATGCAAGAGAGAAAGAGGTTTCTCACTTGTAGTTAAGCTTCTAGGAAACACTAATCTACTTTGCTTAGCAAGAGGACATATATGACAATAATTGTTTACTACTATGTCTACAACTTCATTATGAAGGAAATCTATATTCTTCATAGTACCAACTGAAGCATGGCCTAATCTTCTGTGCCAAAGTGCTCCATCTTCCTCATCCTTCCTTGTGCTTGTGGATGCAAACTGTCTTATTCCCTTGATGAATTTGTCCAAATCTCCTTTGAATCCTTTCTTCAATATGTACAGCCCACCTTTTTCCTTACCAATCCCCCTCACCTTGCCATTGTAAAGGTCCCGGAAGAGGCAGAAATCAGGAAAGAAATTCACTGAGCACAGCAATTGCCTAGTTAGTTTAGAAACTGACAGAAGGTTGAACTTGAACTCAGGTATAAACAGTACATCATTCAATTCCAGTTTATCGAGAATGATTGCTTTACCAATATGTGAAACACTAGCTTTTTCTTCTGTGGGTAAATGAACTTGTTCATTTCTATATGTATTGAATTTATCTTTGGTTACTAATGCCTCTAATTCACCAACAATGTGATGTGTTGCTCCAGAATCAATAATCCACTCTGTACCAGGTAAGTTTGCCATTAAGGAGGTAGCCATACCTGTTGTGTTGGATTGACATTCAGTGTCTTTGTTCAACATGTTCAGAATCTGCCTGTACTGATCTTCAGTGAAGTAAGAACCTGCCTTCACTGCACCATTATTGCCTTTATCTTCACCTTCTTGCATTGGTTTATCATTTCCAAATGCTCCAGTAGTTATGTTGGCTGCGTATGTTTTCCTATTTTTGAACTTATTTGGGTATCCAACAAGTTTGTAGCAGTTCTCCTTAGAATGACCTGGTTTATTGCAGTATTCACACTTTATGAATGGCTTCTTCCCTTTATACCTGTTAACTTGCATCGTTGTTTGTCCCTTAACTGCTTGCATAGCAATAGGATCTCCCTTTTTTCCTGCAGTCAAGCTAAAATTCTGACTTTCATCTTCAATTATCAAGGGATAGGCTTGATTCAAAGTTGGCTCTATAGTCTTCATCAGAATCTGTCGTCTTGCTTGGTCATAAGTCTCATTCAGTCCACTTAAAAATTGCATCAACCTTTGCTGTTGAAGGTGCTCGACATATTCCTTCGAATTAGGAATAGGCACCACTGCATCATACTCAGCCCATAACTCCTTGAGCTTTGTGAAGTACACAGATACATAATCAATTCCCTGTGAAATGGTGGCTATCTCCCTGTGCAATTGAAAAATTCTCACACGATTCACTTTGTCAAATCTCTCTCTCAAATCCTCCCAGACTAAATGTGCTTCAGATGAATACACAATCCCGTTGAGCAATTCTGGAGAGACTGTGTTCATGATCCAGGACAAGACAATAGCATTGTATGTTTCCCAATCTTCATGTAATGCTAGCTCGAATGAGTCCTGTTTGCATGTCCCTAGAACAAACTTTAGCTTCCTCTTAGCTTGCAGTGCAATTCGCATTGATCGACGCCACAAACCATAGTTTTTTGATCCTGTGAGCTTTACAGGAATCAAAACCGAACTAGGAGTATCTGAAGGATGTACGTACAGAGGATGCGTGTGATCGATGTGAGTCGCCATTGATAGTCACTGATTTAGCTTCGTGATGAAGATGACTGAGAAGTTACACTGATTATCAAAGTATAATTCGCGGAAACTTAGAACCTTTCACTGCTCTGATACCATGTGAGCTCGATAATCACAAAATGCAACTCGGATTCATCCATGCAAGCTCACACCAAGCTCTGCCATGGCTAACGGTGGATAGAGGAAGAAAACGGTTACAGGGGAGAGAAAGAAATAAATGTAAATGTGTGTATTGTGTATTGTAAAATGAAAACAAAGATACAAGGATATATGTATGAGTAAATTAACTATAGTTGAGTCAACTAACTCTAGTTCTAACAACTTAACTATAGTTACTACTAACCACTAACTAATTATAACTAACTCAAGCTTAACACTATTACAATGTTAACTAACTAATTAATCTTCATAACGATCAACATGATTAGCAAACGAACAACAAATTTAACACGAGACTTCAATTTTCGGAAGAATCCCCTCAGAATCCATGTTTGATATTTCTGTAAATTTGTTCTATTGTTGAAACTGGAGGTTCAGATCCTAAAGTAAGTGCAATTTTGAGCATTCTCAAACAGGTACGGAAATGGACAAAGACCAACGAGCAGAACTTCGATTGGAATCGACGACCGGTTTCCGGCGAAGCTCGTCGGCGATAGAGGTGAGACAAAAAACTGAGAGAGAACGAGAGGTGTTTATGACTGGTTTTTGAATGAAGGAGGAGGATCTTCTTTTTTTGGTATCAATCCACTGTTTTTCCTTTCCCCTACTTTTCTATGTTTTCTCTTTCTGTTCTCTGCGTTTTTGAGTGTATGTGATCGCTGATTTCCAGCTGATTTTCCGGCGAGGAAGGTGATGGTCGTTGGGTTAGTGTTTCAGGTTAGAGAGATCGCTAGTTTTCCTAAGGTGTGAAGAAGAAGAAGAATATATGAGGGGGATGCTGTTTCTATGGCATTTTCCAGCCATGTCATGAAGCCACCTCCAAAGGTTGCTGCTACTCTCCTTGTTCTTCTATAAATTAGGTTCTGCTGCTCCCAACTGTACAGGGATGGGTTAGCACCGTTTTGGTCTTCTTCAGGGTGTCTGGTTCGTCCTTTTTTTTTAAGTCAGTGTCTTCTTTTTTTGTTCAAGAAGCCATTGATTCCGCCGAGCTCATAGCGGGAAGTGCTGGGGTGCGGCTGAGTTTTGATGGTGGATGGCTGGCTTCCAGATTTTTGGGGTGTTGCTTGTTTTTCCGATTTGGAAGGAGTATCCACTAGGATTAGAGATTGAAGGTGGAGTACTATTGATTAATTCATTTTTGGTCTTGGGAGATTGGAGAAGAAAGGTTGGCCGCTCAGTTTTGTTTTTTTTTGTGAAGTCGTTCTCTCTTAGGCTGAAAACGGCGCTCTCTCTTAGGGAGGCGTATTTTTTCCAAAATTAGGTCTACGTCTAGATTTTAGGAAAATAGGGTTTTTAAAGAGGGGTAATTGTGGGTCTTGGATTTTGGGCCTTAAAATTTGGTCAATTTAAAATAAAAGGTCAAATTATTCTTTCAAAAACGGTCACCCTACTATTGATTGAATTTATTTTGCAGAAAGACCAGTTAGCATTCTAATTAATTAGACTAATTGATTAATGCTAATGAATATTTTTGTGACTTTTTATATATTAACTTATCAATTAAAAAGTGATTAATTCCTAAATATGCAAATTAAACCTAAGATGACATTAAATAAAAATGTGACACTCTTCTTTTTTTTCCGATTTTTCTGTATTTTAAAGTATTAAATATGCATGACATGCAACTAAATAAAGAAAAGTTCCTAAAATTCATTAAAAGTTATTTTTTATTATTATTTTTAGGATTAGTTTCAATGCGGGGCAAAAATTAGGTGTTCACACTCAGTGAATACAAGGGCCTAAGAACCCTAAAAGGAAAACTATCCAAAAATAAGCCCGATCACGCACTCATCACCGTGCTTACACGGACTTCACATGATACGCCTAGCATAAAAAACCCAAATCCCAAGGGGTAGTTCCCCTACACGAAATTAGGCAAGATAATTACCTCAAAGAAGATAGACTGACACTCTAAAAGAACTCCTCGAGTGAAATAATCTCCAGACGGCTCAAATCTAGCCAAAATAACTTCAAAGCATAAATAAAACTCATAAGAAACTATTTCAGATCATAAAGCCTCAATCTTTACCAAAATCTAAAAATCAACCCAAAAGTCGACCCCCGGGCCCGCACCTCGGAACCCAACAAATTTCACAAAACCCGAACATCTATTTCGATACGAGTTCAACCATACTAAAATTATCAAATCCTGATACCATTTCGTCCCTCAAATCAAACATTTTATTTTGAAAGTTTTTTTCAAAATCCCCATTTTTCCTCAACTCAAGACACTAATTTAATGATAAAATAAAGATATAATCATGGAATATAATAAATTTTAGGTGAGGAACACTTACTCAATCTATTTGCTTGAAAAACCTACAAAGAATCGCTCAAAACTAAGCTCTAGAACTCCAAAAATTGTGAAAAGGGCTAACCCTCAAAATAGAGTACTATATATTCTGCCCACGCATTAATACATTGCGGTTGCAGAACATATCTCGCGTTCGCGAAGAGGAAAAATGAAGGCTTCCCAGACGACCCTACGTGAACGCGAGCAAAGGGCCGTGAACGCGAAGAATAAGAACAAGAACCTTCACGAACGCACAAGGGAACACACGAACGCGAAGAGTAAATGATCACCAATGCCCATTGCCTAGTTTCTACTATGTGAACGCGAGGAGGCAATTGCGAACGCGAAGAAGGGAAATACAGAAGTACGTGATCGCGGAAAGAAGCATGCGAACGCGAAGAGGAATTATTTCATCCTTGATAGAATTTAAGGGTCCACCAAACTATATAGAGAACCAGGTTCTCTATTAGTTCCCACGGAACACACGCACACTGCAGTAAGTAAATGGCACAATGGAGTTTTACGAGGAAAACTCCAATCTCACGGGATCAAAAACCATGACATACCCTTGTAGGATTTCAACTTCACTACTGAGAAACTTTAGTTTACAACCTATTGTAACCTAGGAATTAACCTCTTAATCCCTCAGTAACTTGTAACACTCTATTACAAGCCATTTTATAATAACTCTATTACAAAGACTTTACAACTCGACTAACTCTAGCCAAGACACAAACACAAATGTTTATGATTTACAAAGATTTCCTACACAATGCTTCTAACTAAGCTAAGTAGGAATTAAAAGTAGAGTACTTTAACAAAGGTACAACACAACTAAGGACATGTAATAACTTCAATACATGGAACTAGTCCTTGGTTATGTTGTTTTTCGTTCTTGATGCCCTTGAGAATAAATTTCAAGATTGACACAGACTTGAGAGAATGCTTGACGAGTTCTTGAATGTGCAAGTGATTTGCTTTTCCTTTGCTTGATGTTAATATCTCATTTGTGACATCACTTAGATGATGAAGCAAGTTAGGTACAGAACATTCCCCATAAAGTTGATTATTGCACTGTTTCTGCACTGTATCGTGTGCAGGCAGCAACTTTACAGCTGTGAAGAGTTGACTTGTACAGTCACCTCAAGAACTGGTAGCTATCTGTTCCTTCTGCTCTTCCTTTAACTTGGAAGAGTTGAACTGTGTCCCCAACTAAAGACTTGTTGATCTTTAAGTTCTTGAGGATGTGTATTATGTTCCTTATCTGGTTCTTGACAATAAGTTTGTTAGATCATTAAAACATAACAGGGATATATATATAACCTATCAATCCTCCAAAATAACACTACGCAAACGCGGATACAAGGACGCGAATGCGATGAAGGAAACCAGTTGACAGAAAACAGCAATCCAAAAATAGGAGGAAATGGCCCGTAGCCAATCCGAAACTCACCTGAGGCCCCCGGAACCCTGTATAAATAAACCAAAAAATTCCATAACCTAACACGGACTCGCTCGAGGTCTCAAATCACATCAGACAACATCAAAACTACGAATCGCACCATGAATCAAACTTTTGAACTTTCAGATCTTCCAACTTCTAAAACTCGCACTGAAACCTATCAAATCAACCCGGAATAACGTCAAATTTTGCAGGCAAGTCCCAAATGACACAACGAAGCTTTTCCAACTCTCCGAATCGCATTCCAACCCCGATATCATTAAAGTCAACTCTTGGTGAAACCTCTCAACCTTCCAAACTTCAACTTTTCCAACTTTTGCCGAAATGCTTCAAATTACCCTACGGACCTCCAAATCTAAATCCGCACGCACGCCTAAGTTCAAAATCACCATATGAAGTTGTTGAAATCATCCAAACTCATTCCGGAGCCGTTTACACAAAATTCAAACTCCGGTCAACTCTTATCGCTTAAGCTTCCAAAACTAGAATCCTTCTTCCGATCTGACTATGAATCATCCGGTTTCTGAACTGGACCACGCATGTAAGTCATAACACATAATACGAAGCTGCTCAAGATCTTATGCCACTGAACGGGACGTTAATTCTCAACGGGGTTACATCCTCCCCCTCTTAAACAAACGTTCATCCTCGAACGTGCCAAGAATTGCCTCGAAGTCATCATATCACTCAATGCATACATCCAACATACACCCGTGGGTGACCCCACGTCACCCCAATCCACATAAGCTTGACGAAACTATCTCAGCTGTAATTTATCCTTTCCACCAACACCAATAAGCTTTAGAGTCAAAATTCTCACCTTCCGTTCATCTCCAAAAGATCCAATTCTTAATCCACACTCGGTATGAGTCCCAACCAGCTGCAACAACTCATGCCTACACCCACAAGGTACGACCACACAACGTGACAAACCACACATATGCCCATAATAACATTTATGATCACAATAGCTGCCCGTAATCAAAATAAGCACCGGCTACCAACCTCATATCCATTAGAACCTTGTTTACAACCTCCACAACACTGACAACGGTGCAAGAAACATGAAACCTCATAGTTATACACCCGGATCAACAAAGTCATAACTAACACCACCGGGGCACACACCCCGTAAGCTAAAACTCAAATAAGCACGTGACGAAAATGACTAAATACATAAGGAGAAACACATAGAGAAATATCAAACAAGCCCGACAGGCACAACTCTCTATCAGTACCATACAACGAATCAATTTACAAGGAAAAATCAAAGTATATGAACAAATCACAAGGATCTCATCCTGATATAACTTCCACTGCGGCACGCAGCCCGGCTCAAGCATATCAAATCACCTAAAATCGCGAGGGTCTCACCCTCAACTTTGAATCACAAGACGAATACACATCATACCAATTAAAACCTTCCAATAACTCAGTTCTGCCAATAGAATCATAACACTTACTGAACTCTCACCCTGGTAGAGCACCTAAATCACAACTCGTAACCAAATTACTCAGGAATCACATCAAAACCTATCGTAATGGACAACATGAATTCACTTCTAGTCTCGTAAGTCTCAATAATGAATAAAAACAATGATAGACACGGGATACCACTCATAGAATCTCCCAACAGGGAAGACACATAAGCAGAATAATAAATCATGAACTTACCCGTAGGTGGGGAAACAAATAGGGGGACTTCCCCAATAAGCAGAACCGAAACAAAATACGAATGGTGCTCCTCTGTAAAAAATCAAAATCATACCTATATGACATCATCTGGCAGCGGCCTCAAGCCTATTATATGAAACACATTAACGGGTCGGGCCTCCCCTATTGGGTGCCTTCTACTCGCCTGAATACTCCGATGTAACATATTTGTCCGAAGTCTGGGACAACCACTTACCATGTGAATGGTATCTCAACACTCGAAGTAACCTCTCTACTGACGTGGTTGTGGACACTATGTGATATGGATACTCTGAGACCCATAAGTACCTGAAACACCGTGCGAAGCCTGAAGTGCAAACTGAACTGGCTGACTGACAAAACCCCAACCATGACGTACCCTGCCTCCGAAATAAGGACCAGTAGATCTCTTGGGACTGCGAGGCCTCCTAGCCTCCCTGTCCTCTCTCTCTCCTGATCTCTCATGCCCTCTCTCTCCTGGCCCCGCCTGTCCTCTCTCTCTCCCGGTCCCATATGCCCTCCAATCGGCTAGCGATCCCTACCACCTGCTGAAATGAAACATCGGACTCTAACTCCCGAGCCATGGTGAACCGAATATCGTGCATGAGACCCTCAATGAATCTACGGACACGCTTTCTAACTGTAGCGACCAAAGCAGGTGTATGTCTGGCCAAATCACTGAATCTAATGGCATACTCTAATACTGACATAGCGCCCTGGCGCAGCTGCTCAAACTCTGCACGCCATGCATCCCGAAGGGATTGAGTTACAAACTCTCTCAGGAACATCTCCGAAAACTGAACCCATTTAAGTGAAGCTGCCTCGGCCGGGCTACCCAACTCATACGCCCTCCACCACTGATAAGTTGCTCCCCTGAGATGGAACGTAGTAAAAGTAATCCCGTTCATCTCCACAATACTTATAGTACGGAGAATGCGGTGACAGTCCTCCAGAAACCATGGGCATCATCTGTTGCCAATCCACTGAAGGTAGGAGGGTGGTACTTCTTGTACCTCTCAATTCTAAGTTGTTATTCCTCAGATGTTGTTGACCTAAACACGGGTCGAACTGGAACCACATGCTATGTCTCTGTGACACCTGGAACCTGACCAACGTGAACTCGATGTTTTGGAGTGTGGGATGGAGTCTGAGTTCCTCCACTGGTATGTGAAGTAGGTGGTGCAACAGAAATCAACCCCCCGCTGAGACAATGTACCAAACATTCTCAGGAACTGTGCTATGTCTCCTGAAGTCCGGGGGTAACAACAGGCGTCTTCGGTATACTGCCGCCAAACAAGAGATACTGACGGCTCCTCAAATGTTGCTCTGGTAGATGCCCTAGCTGCATCACGTGCTTCTTTCGGCCTTTGCCTCTGCCCCTAGGGACATCTGCTCCGAGGGCAGCATCATTAATAACTGCAGCTCGTGTCCTCACCATATGTGAGAGAAAGGAATGATAAAAGCTTAAACTTCGAGATCAATAAACTCGCACGATAGGAATGAAGGAAGTGAAATTGTCCTAATAGTTTCGTAGCCTCTCGAAGATAAGTACAGACGACTCTGCATCGATCCGCAAGACTCTACTAAACTCGCTTATGACTCGTAGCACCTATGAACCTAGAGCTCTGATACCAACTTGTCACGGCCCAATTTACCCTACGTTAGGTGTCGTGATGACACATATTCTTAGGGATTAGGTAAGCCTAACATTAAGCCTAACATTAATAATAATAATAATTATTATTATTATTATTATTATTATTATTATTATTATTATTATAATAATAATAGTAATAATAATAATAATAATAGTAATAATAATAATAATAATAATAATAAATAAATAAATAAATAAAAACTAACATAAGACAATTTTGAAATAGAATCTTTGTAATTTTACAATCCCAAAACTGGTAGTATAAGTAATAAGCTCTACATAGTTTGCTGAAAAACCTCTAAATACAACTGTTCCGAAATAAGGATAAATAGTGCAATACAAAAACTAGAAGGTGACTCTGAAGCCTGCGAACGCAGCAGCAAGTTTACCTTGGGTCTCCACAGCAAAATCTGAACGGCTAGGTAACGGTCGACTGACTCCGAAATACTTGAATCTACACAAAAATATGCAGAAGTGTAGTATGAGTACACCACAGCAGTACCTAGCAAGTATCAAGACTAACCTCAATGGAATAGTGACAAGGAACAGTCAAGACACCTACTGGGCTAAATAATCTGGACAAGAATAAGTGTAGAAATAACAGAGTACGATATCTATATAAAGACTACGCAAAATAACAAATAATGCGGTAATTGCAGTAAGAAAAGAAAAGCAACAACTAACAGTGGAACACCATAAAATGACACCGTAAAATGAACGGAAGACATTTTAAATCTGGTGATCATAGATAAAGGAAAGGCAAGTGTTCTAACATAGTTCATGCTAGCTAGTAAGTATAGAGAAATGGACAGCACGTAAATTATTTTCCCATAATTTTATACAGGATAAAACTCACACGGGTAAGTGCACCACTACACAAATATCAACAACAAGAATGCCCCCAGGACATCACATGTCATCACAAATCAATCCCTAGCATAGCCCACCTTGTCTCGCCATGTGCGCAATAATAAAGTAAATGCCTGCCTTGTCTCGTCACACGTGCATAATAATGTCCCCAACTTGTCTCGTTGTCACACCTCCTTTTTCCCCCATCTGAGGGATAGAGGGAGTTTTTCCAATTAAAGTGACATAATCGAAATGAGATTATTTATTAGATTTTAGAGTCGCCACTTGGGATATTATATGGTGTCCCAAGTCATCAGTTTATTTTAAATCCCAGATCAAGGAAAAGATGACTCCGTTTAAAGTCTGCGAAAACCAGAAGACCGGGTAAGGAATTCTGTTAACCGGGAGAAGGTGTGAGGCACTCTCGAGTTCCTTGGATTTAGCACGATCGCTTAACTATTAATAATTGGCCAAATTATCTGTTTTAATACATATTTTAGACCTATTATACATTTTAGCCTTTTTACTTTTTAGCTGCTTTTAAATATTTTGAACAATTATGGAGTTTATTTAAACAAGTCGCGGTGTCGCGCACTTGTTATTTTGTACCCATCGCAAATCATGTCACGGGAACCGTACCCACGATTCTACAACATGTTTATTTTAATTATTTGAAATTAGGGGTTGAGTCACGCCAACGTGCACTCGAATTTTGGAGTTACGTATCTATGACTATGCCACGGGAACCATACCCATAGTCACGATAACTTATTTATTTATTAATTGCTCCTAAAGAAATATACAATACTCATAAGTTAATTTCCTAATTTGATATTTAATTTTAAGAGGTCCGTGACTTATGGAAATTGTTTGAACAAGTCGCGATGTCGAGCACTCGTTTGTTTTTGTGCACATTGCGAATCACGTCAAGATGTCGAGCACTCGTTTGTTTTTGTGCACATTGTGAATCACGTCACGGGAACCGTACCCGCGATCTACAATATGCTTATTTTATTATTATTGTCTGAAGTTATGGTCGGGTCACATGAAATACACACCCGAATTGGGATTTATGTACCGTGACCATGCCACGGGAACCGTTCCCATAGCCATCATAGTTTATTTATTAATCACGTCTAAGACAAGCTACTAGCGACCAATTAAACAAAATGACAACAAGAAAATTTATCTAAGGTCCAAAATTCTGTACGATACTCCAATCCGGGTGCATACTTTTCTCTTCCATTATATTTTCCAAAAAAACATAACGGAACAAAACTATACGCACGCTAATAGATTCAGAGCAGGAACGCACCAAGTTAACAAACGTATTTTTGCATGCTCTTGGTCATGAAAAGCATACACATAACACATCAAAACAAGAGTGTCCAGAAATGAATGTTCCTATTTCCCTCTTTCCTCCTACCTAAATTCATCTTCTATTTTTATCAAATTCCCTATAGGCCAAGGAAAATTACTACTCATATTTATGAAGACAACTTCATCTTCTTAACACTAATTCATTAGTCATGCTTCAATATTGACAAACCAATTAATCTCACACAAACAGTTAATTAGAGAGGACGACTAAAGCACTAGACATTAACCAAAAGAACCGAAGCTAAGTTTACATAATTGTTAAACAAAAAGCATAGAACATGACAAAGAGGACTTCAAATATCACTAAATTACATAGTAGCAGAGAAAAGAAACAGACCTTTTTATATATGAAAACTTCACTAATACAAAGGCGGAAGTTCGACAAAAACTCATGGGGAACGAAGGACTCATCGGCAACTACACAAACTCGACTAAAGAACAACGAACGAGCAGTCGACGGGACCACTGAAGGAACATCAAGCTACCCGGAAGGCTTCAAACCTCGAGTGACTCAAACAGCAACTTCAAACGAGGAACTCGAACTCACCGGCGGCCTCTGTTTTTTCGTTGAAAGAGAGGCTTTTTGCGGTCGAGCTGACAGCGTTTTGGGAGCTATTTCGGGACTGTTTTTCAGCTGTTTTGTAGCTGTGTTTTGGGCTGTTTCTCGGGTGGGATTTGAGGATGAATTTGGTGGTTTGGGGGGTGAAGCAGTGAGGTTTGGGACCTGCTACATAGCTGTATTTTCATGATTGTTTTGTCGTTCGACGCAACTGGTTTCTAACAACATTTTTAGGTCATTTTAATGGAAGCTTTAGGTGAGTTTTGGGGCTGTTTTGGAGTAACTTGGAACTGGGATTTTTGGGTCTTTGGGGTTAGTTTACAGTTGGGTTTTATGGAGGTTTGAAGCTACTGGTTTCTATGCAGAAAATGGAGAAGGATTTGAGAACAAAACGTGCTCGTTCTCTCGCCTCTGTTTCTTTTTCCATGTGTTCCCCCCAGATCTCCCTCTGTATTCTTGTGTGTATGTGTTATATATAAAAGAAAAAGAATGAAAAATGTCCCCTACCCAAAACGTGATCAAGTGTGCATGTGAGTCCAAAAGAGAATGAATTGGTTAGCCCCCAAATGCATGTGAGCTGCCAGAATTTGTTACAAAGCTGGTGAGAAAGAATCTTGGCAAGTTGGCCATTTTTTATTGGCCTTTGTTCTTTTTATTTTTATTGTTAACAAAATATGTACTTCTAAAAATAACTCTATCTTTTTTGTGATTTTTAATTTTTCTTTTTTAAATAAAACCTATAAAGATGAAATAAAGCTAAAATATCAAGATTAAAACTAAAAAGATATTTAAATGCTAAAAAGTGATGGAAAAAGTTAAATATGGTCAAAAATTAGGTGCTCGCACTCCCCACATGCGCAACCCACATATATAACCTGCCTTATCACGCCGCATGTACAAATATCAATAGTGACAATAGCACAACAGAAAACTCGTGCAACACAATAACACCCGCACGACATAAATCTCGTGCATCACAATAACAACAACACGCAGAAACCTCGTGCATCACAACAAAAATCGCAAGGCATAAACCTCGTGCATCACAACAACAAGTACAACAACAAAAATGACAATAATACAAGAGTACAACAAGTAAATCAACTCAAGAACTTTCGATCACAAAGAAACGGTAGAACTAGTTCACAAGGAATAACCACAATGGAGCATACTAATCATAATAAGAACATCTTAACAAGGGAGAAAATAATATGTAACAACGGTCCCACAAAGTACAGTTCAACAACAAGGGAGATATCACGAGTGAATAAATTCTAAATAAGGATAAGTCAACTAAGATATAGGATACCTATACTTCTTTTAAGGTTGAGCAATTACGAAAGAGATACAACAAATTCAGTTAAGGATATGCAACAGAAAGATAATCATAACCTCAATCAAGGATGAACAATTACAAAAAAGATAATTATACTTTCAATTAAGGAGAAGCGATTAGGGAGGGATAGCATGGAAATAGAAAAATACCAACTTCAGTTAAGTCTTATAAGAGTCAAATAGGCAATAAAAGTTGATCATGAAGCAATTAATTCCAATTAAAGCAGGTAGGAGGTGAAACTAGTAATTAAGAAGACTTAATCATAACAAAAATAACTTCATACTCAGTGAATACAAGGACATAAGAACCCTAAAAAGCCAATTTTTTACAAATAAGTCCGAGCACGCACTAGTCACCTCGCGTACACGGGCTTCACATGATACGCTTGGCATAGAAGACCCAAATCCTAAGGGGTAGTTCCCCCACACGAAGTAGGAAAGATAATTACCTCAAAGAAGATAGACCGACACTCTAAATTGAACACCTCGAGTGAAGTGATATCCGGACGGCTCAAATCTAGCCAAAATAACTTCAAAGCATAAATAAAACTCATAAGAAACTATTCTGGATCATAAAGCCTCAATCTTTATCAAAATCTAAAAATCAGCCCAAAAGTCGACCCCCGGGCCCGCACCTCGGAACCCGACAAATTTCACAAAAACCCGAACACCTATTCCGATACGAGTTCAACCATACTAAAATTATCAAATTCCGATACCATTTCGGCCCTCAAATCATCATTTTACATTTTGAAAGTTTTCTTCAAAATTCCCATTTTCCTCAACTCAAGACACTAATTTAATGATAAAAATAAAGATATAATCATGGAATATAAGAAATTCTAGGTGAAGAACACTTACCCAATCGATTTACTTGAAAAATTCACAAAGAATCGCTCAAAACCGGGCTCTAGAACTCCAAAAATGGTGAAAATGGCTAAACCTCGGAATAGAGTACTATATATTCTGCTCATGCATTAATGCATCGCGATCGCGCATAGGAAAAATGAAGGTTGCCTAGACGACCCTACGCGAACGCGAGCAATGGGCCGCGAACGCGAAGAATAAGAACAGAAACACTCGCGAACGCACAAGGGAACACGTGAACGCGAAGGGTAAAGGATCATCAGTGCCCAATGCCTGGTTTCTACTACGCGAATGCGAGGGGCAGCTGCGAACGCGAAGAAGGGAAATGCAAAAGGACGCGATCGTGGAAAGAAGCATGCAAACGCGAAGAGGAATTATTTCATCCTCCAAAATAATGTCACACCCCTTTTCTACCTCCCGAAAGATATATGTGTGTTATTGGGTTAAAGGGTTTTTCCAATTAAAGTGACAACTTTGAGTAGGGATTATTTTATTTACAGAGTCGCCACTTGGAATTGATTTTTCGGTGTTCCAAGTCACCTTTTATTTGGATCCCTAGTCAAAGGAAGATTTAACTCTTTTATTATTGGTCTGCGAAAGCAAAGTCCGGTAAGGAATTCTGTTGACCGGGGAGAAGGTGTAAGGCATTCCCCAAGTCCCGTGGTTCTAGCACGGTCGCTTTATTGACTTAAACTTGGCTTAAATTAATTCTGAATAAACTGTGTTTTATTAATTTCTGTGTTTTACTCATCCGCTTTTACTTCTTGATCGTTAGATTTATAAGGAAAATAATTTTGGAAATATTACGTTGTCATAATTACGCTACGCAAGCGAATGCGTGATCGAGACGAAATTTATTAATTTTATCATAACAGCGCTACGCAAGCGAATGCGTGATCGAGACGAAATTTATTAATTTTATCATAACAGCGCTACGCAAGCGAAACCGCAATTATGACGAAGATTGTTAGTACTTTGAGAAGAAAAAAATTGTTTTGCTACATTTAAAGGAATTAATTAAAAATTAACTATATCGCTACGCAAGAGAATCCGCGATTTTGGCAAATTATTAGTTAAAAAAAAAATATTAACGAATAAAAACTAAAGAGTATGAAATGATATTGTTGAATTAATTTATTTAATGTTAAACATCACGCTAAGCAAGCGATTCCGTGAAGTTACAGCGCGCCTACTAATTGCCTAGCGTTTAAATTAATTGAAAATATTTTAGCTATTAAGAAGAAAAACTAAATATTTAAAGAGACATACACTTTTATTGCATCTATTGGAGAAAGCTTTATTTTTAATCATCTGGGCTAGCTTATGGTTGTCTTAGGAGAAATGGGTCAGCCTCTTTATTTACTTTTATAAAGAAAAACGGAATGAGCCATCTAGCTTAATTAATATTGGGCCCGCAGAAAAATGAGTTTTCTTGGCCCACGTAGTTATTAAACAAAATTGGGCAATTTAGCATGCTTCAGACCTGGGCCTAATTTACAGGGCCAAATTACTTTATCTCTTACATGATACATCATGGCCTATTAGCTCCAAAAGACTACTACCAATTTATTTACTATATATAGATAAATACTACAATCCAGTTAACCTGAAAGTAACCCAGCAAGCAAATAACAGTGATAAAAACTCTTAGCTTATTAGTAATACAAATACAACGAGTCAGGAGACAAATGGGCGCATGGATCTACTTGACTTTTAGCTTACAAGAGACTTTCCTTACTTCCAAAATTAATCCTTTCACCATTTCTCCAAAAAATAAAAGGTCACAAGACACTAAAAATTTCATCTAAACTATCATCCAACTCAAAGTACATAACGAACAATGACAATAGATAAACAAACGAAGACAACGTAATTTTAAGAAAAATAAATAAATAAATAATAACATGATGAAAGAACAAATAGGTAATGTAACATTGGCTACGCTTAACAAAATGAAGTAAACGAAGGAAATAGGCCTTTTAGCAACTAGATAACACACTAATAGAGTATTGTTTTGTGAACAAAAATGAAAGTTATAGCTAAATACAACATATTCACATGTTATAACATTGATGCAACAATTATCTTAAGACCGAAATCAGATATCACATGTTCCACCAATCAAACGGATTCAAATCTTTTCATTGTCATCAAGAATCTGCAATACAAAAGTTCAAGGGTTACCTGATTTGTAACAAGATGAAATTTACTGGCAGAAAATCAGCAACAAGACAGCAGAAACAAACAACGAAACAACAGCGAACATCAAACTCCAGGACACCAGACAAAGCTTGAACCAACAGACCAAACAAAGTAGAAAACAGATACCTAAGGGACTTGTCTATTTTTTCTGGAACCTATGAAGAGGAAACTGAAGCCCTTTTGTTCTCTCAGTTGCTATCTTTTCTATTGATCTTGTCTTCCCTTTTTTTT
>ML412940.1:3427-16225 GCA_005239525.1 Nicotiana knightiana | reverse complement strand
GGGCAGAGCTTAGCCCGAAAGAGAAGCGAAGTAAATAATGTTTGAGAGACAGCGCTTAGTCTCGGTGAAAAAAGTAAATTGGAGGCAGAGCTTAGCGTCATGCAAGTATGGAGACAGAGCTTAGTCTCATGCAAATAAAGGCAGAGATTATCCTTATGCAGGGTGGAGGTAGAGCTTAACCTCATGCAGATAGGAAGGCAGCGATTAGCCTTATGTAGATGGAGGCAAAGCTTAGCCTGATGCAAAATGCGAGACAGAGCTTAGTCCCATGTAAGATGAAGGTGGAGCTTAGCCTTATGCAGAAGAATAAATAGCAAATGATAGTAGAATTTCTTAGCTGGTAGCAGATTTCGACATTGCGATTATTGTGCAAATTGTGACGACGGAGCATGTTTGTTCTTTGTGCTGATAGCAAATTTCGGCAATTGCAACTGTTTTGAGAATTGTGACTTTGAAGCATGTTTATCCTTTGTTCCTGCATCCAAAGAAAAATCGTGAGTTCTGTGGATGGGGAAGGTCGGTTTGTATCCCCCCTGGCTTTGCTTGACTCGTTCTGCTTGGTCTGATGATCTTGTTCAAGTTATCGGGGTGGCGTTTTCTAAACAGAGCTATTTTTTGAAAGCAAGCATGCATGATTTTGCAAAGACATAGTATGAAACATATTTTAAGAATTTTAGATGAACCGACGAACGTGACACGGTTCAAGACATTACAACCTCTCATGCTACAGAATTTTGAGGGTCCTCCTCAAAATTCTGCCCCAGTTAGATGGGTTGACATTTCTGACTGCTGNGGGGGGGGGGGGGGGGGGGTGAATGAGATTTTTATTGAATTGTGACCAAACCCATAGGACTGCCTACGTATCCTCTCTTAAACGGGAATCAGGTCGGGCGTAGTTCAGTTTACATTATTTGAGAAGAGCATAAAGAATTGCACATAGTAGCGCTTGACTGCATCAGAATTGATTGGTTTTGGCCAGACTTCTCCATCCATTTCTGCAAGTATGAGAGCTCCTCCCATCAGTACTCGATGAACCATATACGGACCTTGCCAGTTGGGAGAGAATTTCCCTTTGGCCTCATCTTGATATGGAAATATCTTCTTTAGCACCAGTTGCCCCGGTGTGAACTGCCTTGGCTTGACTCTTTTGTTGAAAGCTCTGGTCATTCTGCTCTGATGAAGCAGTCTGTGACATATTGCATTCATTTTTTTCCCGTCTATGAGGGCTAGCTGCTCATAACGACTTCTTATCCATTCTACGTCGCTGAGCTAAGCTTCTTGTATGATTCTTAAGGAAGGAATTTCCACTTCAGCAGGAATAACAACTTCCGTACCATAAATCAGCAAGTAAGGAGTTGCCCCAGTTAATGTGCGGATTGTGGTGCGGTATCCTAGTAAGGAAAATTATAGCTTTTCGTGCCACTGTCTGTGTTTTTATATCTTCTTTCTCAATATCTTCTTGATGTTCTTGTTGGCGGCTTCTACAACTCAATTTATCTGAGGTCTATAGGCTGTGGAATTCTTGTGCTTGATTTTGAAAGTCTCGCACATGGATTTCATCAGATCACTATTTAGATTGGATCTGTTGTCGGTGATGATTGGTTCTGGAACTCCAAATCGAAAAATAATATGGACGCAGACAAAGTCTGCCACGACTTTCTTAGTCATTGCTTTGTAAGATGCTGCTTCGACCCATTTGGTGAAGTAATCAATAGCTACTAAGATGAACCTATGTCCATTTGAGGCTGTAGGCTCGATCGGTCCAATGACGTCCATTCCCCGTGCGACGAATGACCAAGGCGAGCTTGTTGCATTGAGCTCATTTGGGGGTACCTTTATCATATCTGCATGTACCTGACATCGGTAGCATTTCCGGACATACTGGATGCAGTCTGTTTCCATGGTCATCCAGAAGTAACCAACTCTGAGTATCTTCTTGGCCAAGACAAAACCATTCATATGTGGGCCGCAAGTCCCGGCATGTATCTCTTCGAGTAGTCTGGAGGCTTCCTTTGCATCGACACATCTCAATAATCCCAGATCGGGAATTCTCCTGTATAGGGTTCCTCCGCTGTGAAAGAAACTGTTGGACAATCTCCGAAGCGTGCGTTTCTGAGTATGGTTTTCAAGCTTTGGGTACTCTCCCTTTGACAAATATTCCTTGATATCATGGAACCATGGTTTTTCGTCCGCTTCTTCTTCAACATGGGCACAATATGCCGGCTTGCTATGGATCTTTACTGGAATAGGATCAATGAAGTTCTTATCTGGATGTTGTATCATGGATAATAGAGTGGCCAGTACATCGGCAAACTCGTTCTGAATTCTGGGGACGTGCTGAAATTCTGTCTTTGTGAACCTTTTTCTCAATTCCTGCACGTGGTGCAGATATGGCAGTATCTTGGAATTCTTGGTAGCCCATTCTCCTTGTACTTGGTGTATTAGCAGGTCTGAATCACCAATTACTAGCAGCTCTTGAATATTCATGTCAATGGCCATGTTGAGCCCTAGGATGCAGGCTTCATACTCTGCCATATTGTTGGTGTAGGGGAATCTGAGTTTAGCAGATACCGGATAATGTTGGCCAATTTTCGACACCAAGACTGATCCAATACCGACCCCTTTGAAATTGGTTGCTTCGTCGAAGAACATTCTCCAATAGTTATAGGATTCAACAATGTCTTCTCCTATGAATAATACTTCTTCATCGGGAAAATATGTTTTGTGAGGTTCGTATTCTCCTCCCGCAGGGTTCTCGGCAAGGTGATCTGCCAATGCTTGTCCCTTGACCGCTTTCTGAGTCACATACACGATGTCGAATTCACTTAGCAGGATTTGCCACTTGGCCAGCTTGCCAATGGGCATGGTCTTCTGAAAGATGTGCTTCAAGGGATCCATCCTTGATATGAGATATGTCATGTAGGCACAGAAGTAGTGCCTCAGCTTCTGGGCTACCCAGGTTAGAGAACAATAGGTACGCTCCAGTAGAGAATACCGTGCCTCGTATGGAGTGAACTTCTTACTCAGATAATAGATAGCTTGTTCCTTTCTTCCTGTCTCGCTGTGTTGCCCCAGAACGCTGCCGAAAGCTCCATCTAATACTGCAAGGTAGAGTAGCAAGGGTCTACCTGGCTCTGGCGGGACCAAAACTGGTGGCGTTGACAAATATTCCTTGATTCTGTCGAAAGCTTTTTGACAATCCTTGGTCCATTTAGTTGCAGCATCCTTCTTTAACATCTTGAAGATCAGTTCACATATGACCGTGGACTGGGCTATGAACCGGCTGATGTAGTTAAGGCGCCCCAGGAAACGCATCACATCATGCCCCAGGAAACGCATCACATCTTTCTTGTTCTTTGGCGGTGGTAATTCTTGGATGGATTTGACTTTTGACGGATCCAGTTCTATTCCTCGGCGGCTGACAATGAACCCAAGCAATTTTTCAGCAGGAACCCCGAATGCACACTTCGCGGGGTTTAATTCCAGGTTGTATTTCCGCAACCTGTTGAAGAACCTCTTCAGACCTGCTATATGGTTGGTGGCTTTCTTGGACTTGACAATGACGTTGTCCACAAATACCTCGATCTATTTATGTATCATGTCATGGAAGATAGTGGTTATAGCCCTCATATAAGTGGACCCAACATTCTTTAAGCCGAATGGAATCATCTTATAACAGTATACTCCCCACAGAGTGACGAAAGCCGTTTTCTCAACATCTTCTTCGTCCATCTAAATCTGATGGTATCCGGCAAAACAATCCACGAACGACTGAAGTTCATGCTTTGCACAATTGTCAATCAGGATGTGTATGTTTGGAAGGGGGAAATCATCCTTCGGACTGACCCAATTGAGATCCCGGTAGTCGACACAGACCCTAAATTTTCCATCTTTCTTGGGCACTGGCACGATGTTGGATATTCAACTACCCTGAAGACCTTGGCATTGATTTGCTTGGTAACTTCTTCTTTGATTTTCAGACTCATATCAGGCTTGAACTTTCTGAGCTTCTGTTTTACCGGCGGGCACATTGGATTGGTCGGCAACTTGTGGGCCACAATAGATGTACTTAGACCAGTCATGTCGTCGTACGACCATGCAAATATGTCTTCATACTCTTTCAAGAACTGCGTGTATTCCTCTTTCTCTGATGGCGACAAATGGATGTTGATGCGAGTTTCTTTGACAGTCTCTGAATCTCCCAGGTTGACTACCTCAGTTTCGTCCAGGTTGGACTTAGGTCTGTTCTTGAAATCCTCAACTTCTCTAACAATTTCATCGGGTATGACATCCTCTTCTTCTAAATCGTTGTCCTTTTGTTGCGTTGTCTCATTGCATGTCACAATCATCGGTTCATCAGGACAGGAAATAGTAATGATGTATAGATAAAAGTAATGAGAGAAAAATGATAATAAATAAATACTGATTCGTTGAAATGTAAAAGCGATTTTGATAATTTAAACAAACACTTTGGAACATCGGTATTTTATTGGAAAACAAAAGAAAATGCGAAAAAGGAAATCATTAGCAAAAATGAAGTAAATAACGTTGTTCAACCTTGCTACCCCGGGACTCGTCGAGCCCTGGATGGTCTGACGGTCCAATTCTTGAGGAATGATCCCTTGCTCACAGCTTGGCTGGTAGGGCCTTCCTCTTCCTCCTCCTAAACAATAACACAACAGTCCATGCCTTCATATTCCAGGAATAGATTCTTCAAAGCTGCTAGAGTTTCTTCTTTTACTGACCCCCATATGATATCATCTTTCTAGAAAGTCTGCTTCAAATGTGGTATAGGTTGTTCCAATGGATAGTAGGGACCGCGCCATGGTGGCGACCAGTCTTCGCAGTCCTGCCAAGTGTATTGTATCCCAGCCCAAAAGTGGTGCCATGGTGCTTCAGCTGTATCGGTTTGGAAATCCCCTGAAGATTCTTATCGAGCCCTTTGCCAGGCTTGTACCCGCTCCAGTTCAATATGCTTTCAATCTTACTATCCCACCACTTATCCTTGTCTATTGCGTTGACCCGCTCGATGTGGGATAGGCTTCTCTACCCAGCCTTCTTCTACCTTCAACCACCGGGATGATCTGGCGACTATAGATAGGGTTGCTTCCATCTCCGTGGGTGATTACTTCCTGGTGGTTCCATTCATATTTCATTGACTGATGCAATGTTGATGCCACAGCCCTAACGACATGTATCCATGGCCGCCCCAATAACATGTTATATGGCGCGGATACATCTATCACCTGAAATTCAACCTCGAACCATGTAGGTCCCATCTGTAGACAAAGACTGATTTCTCCAATGGTGGCCCTCTGAGAACCGTCGAAAGCCTTCACATTCATGGACCCTTCTCTTATCTCGTACAATCCTTTGCCCAATATTTTTGAGGGTTTTCAATGGGCAAATGTTGAGGCTGGATCCTCCGTCGATTAGAACCCTGGTAATGAAATAATCTTCACATTGCACAGTAATGCACAGTGCCTTGTTGTGACTTATCCCTTCATGTGGCAGCTCGTCCTCGTGGAAAGTGATCTTGTGACTTTCCAGCACCTGTCCTACCATGTTGTCCATTTCTCCACTGGTGATGTTATTAGGCACATATTCTTTGTTCAACACTCTCATCAAAGCATTCTTGTGTGCTTCCGAGTTCTGTAGCAATGGAAGGATGGATATTTGGGCTGGAGTCTTGCTCAGCTGATCTATAATTGAATATTCTTTGGCTTGGACCTTTCTCCAAAGATCATCTAGACCCGTTTCAATGACGGGTGGCCTGTTGGAAGCATGTTTGCTAGACTCTGCCAAGTGTTCAGGTGTATAGACCCTGACGGTCCTGGTCATCCCCTGTGTGACACCAGCTTCTTCCATATTAACCTTACCTTTCCTTCTTGCTTCAGCCACGTAGTCCCAAGGTACGACATTGGTGTTGAAAAGCGGCAGAGTTGACACTGTCACTATAATTGGTGCGGCTATCTTCACTTCAAATGGGACAGGTGTCGTGGCAGGTGGGATTACCTCAACTTCAAATGGCACAGGTGCATCCGTATGTGGTGCCACTTCAACTTGAATGGTACTGACACAGCTACCTCAACATCTCCTGACGGCTGAATCTGGACTATGATGGAATTAAGTGTGACCGCTGGCTTCTTCGGGTCATCACCTTCTTTGATTAATCCAATCGACCGCTCTGGGTCCCATTCTTCCTCTATCTCTATCATGTTGATGCCTCCACCCCTATGGTCTGGGAGCGTATTGTTGTGGACATTGGGAGTAGCTTCCTTTGCTTGGATGACCTTATTATCAATCAGAGACTAGATTTTATCCTTAAGTGAATAGCATTCGTCAATCGTATGCCCCTTCATGCGGGAATGGTATGCACAAGTTTTATCTGGGTTGACCCATTGGGATGGATTTTCAGGGGTTACAGCAGGGATAGGAGTAACATAACCAGCATGTTTTAATCTTTCATACAACTGGTCAATAGGTTCAGTAATGGCAGTATATTTTTTGGGCGGCCTGCGGTCAAAATTGGGTCGAGGTCTTGGAAAATTTTGGCGAGCAGGGGGTGACTGGAAGTGAGAGGGTTGAGATTTATATGTATGATATACAATGGCTGGTTGGGAATATATGGGAGACGTGGGTTGATAAGCAGGTGGGGGTGACGGTTGATAAGCAGGTGGAGGTGCTGGCTGATATGTAGGTGGGGGTGCTTGGTGTGTAGGTGAGGAAGTTCAGTATACCAACAGGGATTTGGGTCCCTGTGCAATCATTACCGTCCCTGTATCTTTCTTCTTGGATATACCACCAGACTGCAAGGCTTTGTTGGTGGCTTGTAGTGCTTCGAAATTAGTAACCATTCCGCTCTTAATCCCTTCTTCAATTCTCTCACCTAGCTTGATGATGTCAGAGAATTTGTGGTTTTCAACTACCATCAGCCTCTCATAATACTGCGGGTCCTGTGCCCGGACGAAGAATTTGTTCATTTGTTCTTCATCTAGGGCAGGCCTGACCTTGGCTGCTTCAGATTTCCAGCGAATGGCATACTCACGAAAAGTTTCGATGGTCTTCTTCTTGAGGTTCTGGATATAAAATACGTCTGGAGCATTCTCCGTGTTGAACCTGAACCGATCCATGAAATCTGAGACCATGCCTACCCAGTTGGACCACTTCTTAGGGTCTTGGCTGATGTACCAAGACAAAGCATCTCCAGTGAGGCTTCTCATGAACAATTTCATGCGAATCTTCTCGTCTCTTCCTACTCCAATCAATTTATCACAATAGGTTCTCAGATGGACCCTGGGATCACCTGTACCGTTGAACATCTCGAACTTAGGAGGTTTGTAACCCTCTGGTTGTTCAACATCAGGTTGTATGCAGAGATCTTCATAGTTCAATCCCTCAACTCTTTTACTTCCTTCGACGCCCTGGACTCGGCTAGTCAGTCTCTTGAGTTCTTCGGCCAAGTTCTTAATGAGCATATCCTTCTCATTGGATTCAGGTGTGTAAGAAATAGGTTTGGTGGAGTGAGGTAGAGTCTCCACGTATATGGGGTTGTTATGATGGCCTGGCGCTTGAGCATATAGGTGGTCATCTGTGGAGCTTTGTGGTTCAAGGATGATCAGTGGGGTTTTTCTCGGAGTGTGGCAAGTGTTGCATTGTGGTGGAATAGTTTGATTTTTCGGTGGAGTTGTATGGTGGTGAGTTGTGGGAGGGTTCTGTTTGTTTGGTGTATTCTGAGGAGGTATGAGGTTTTGGGTGTTCGGATGATTGACATCTGGAACACTAAGTGAGAAGGACAGATTCGCCAAGTTTCGCACATGTTCAAGCTCCCCTTGGAGTTTCAACAACCTTTTCTCGAGTTGTGACATAGCATCATTCTGAACCTGAGTACCTTGATTGTTAGGATCTTCTGTTCATTCAGCTGTCATTGTGTTGATATTGCTCAAATCTTCCATTTTTCCTTTGCATTTGCCTTTAAGTGGACTAGGAGGAGGAGGAGGTGGAGGGCCCCTGGATCTTGTGTGATATGATGATGATGCCAAAATGCACGAACAAACCTTTGGGGAGGAGAACAAAAAAAAGAAAACAAAAGCAAAAATAAAAGGTAGCCAAGTCAGTGAGTATCATGAGAAAATATTGCAGTATTTAAACACACATTGCAGGGATATAAAAACGTGTCCTAATTTAGGGAGCCTCATTGTGTCCGAGGTAGGCCTAGCGACAAGTTGATTTGGAGAACTTAGATGCCAATACTTGCCTCATTTCATTAATGTAAAAGTACATAAATCTAAAACGACACTGAATAATATAAGTCACTAATGGCACTTGGCCTTATTACATTTGAAAAAGCAGGTAAATCTAATCTACTTGGTCCCAGAAGGACCTTCCCCAGGCTTGATCTTCTTGTCTCTGTCGATCAGGTTCTCCAGGTCGTGCATGCCCAACAGCAGGTATACTCTTGCTAGATGCCCTCCTTCGCTTCCCTCAGCATTCTGGCAGTCGGCGACTCTTTTCCTTGTCTTCGCCTCTAGTTCCATCAGACCCTGCTCCAAATATTCCAACCTCTCATTGGATTTGATAGCCCTTTCCTTCCACTCATTGATTAGTTCCATATCAGTCTTGTGTTGCTCCTCATGCTCGGCCTCGGACTCACGAACCCTTTTGCGTAGTTTATGTATTTCACTTGGGCCTCAGCAACTTCGTCTCTGACCCTGTTTCCCCCACCGATTCCCAGCTCAACTATCCCTACTATGATGTCTTCCAACCATGATAGGTAAAAGTGTACATGCCCTGCGTGGTACATGTCTGGCTCAATGGTGTCCTTTTCTATAATAACCTTTAGATGCCACATATGTTGAGCTTCACATTTGTATGGGATGTCTGTTTAACCAAAGAATTATACCCATTGACTAAAGCTTATTTTTAAGATGAATACGGGTTACTGATAATCAAGGTAATGGAGAAAAATGAATAATAGACAATATTGCAGAAATATAGAAAATCGAAGTTAATTGTTTTCGAGAATCATATGCTTTTACNTGTTTAACCAAAGAATTAGACCCTTTGACTAAAGCTTATTTTTAAGATGAATACGGGTTACTGATAATCAAGGTAATGGAGAAAAATGAATAATAGACAATATTGCAGAAATATAGAAAATCGAAGTTAATTGTTTTCGAGAATCATATGCTTTTACAAGCTGTCTTCCCCTCCCTTATATAGGAGATTCTTATAACGTACGACTCTTGCTATGGTTACTCATTAATGACTAATTATGACATTGATGAGTCGTTAGAAAGGATAGCGGTAATTGGGGTTCGGTTACATAACGTTCCAGTAATCAATTGTGGGTCTTTGAATCTGCCCGTAGCTTTGTCTAGATTCATTCTGACTGTGCCTCTCACTCGTTTTGATCAAGTTGAGTTTCTCGTGGTTGATAAGTTCGTGCGTTTATTGAATTGTTCCTCTTTGTACCGTACCTCTTCAAAGAATCACATCCAGTGTCGTGTTTTCCTTTGTCCACGTGACTGGCTGAGTTGTAAAAAGCTGGCTTACGTGTGAAACTCTTTTTTACCAATACATATAGTCCCCCCACTTACCATATATTTAATGATTAATATTTAGTAAGTGGATATTTATTTATGGCGGGAGTATTTTTCCGCTGCTTTTCCTTGAATCATTGTACCCTTCTCTGCACCATAGGCGTCGTTTGTCACTTCCATTTAATGCTCATACCACGTGTCCTATTCGGATTGATTCTGCATTTACTCGGCACCTTTTAGGGCTTTTTGCGGCTGTGCCAGTCCCGGAGTGACATCTTCAATTATGATTTTTCATCATTATTTTCCTTTTTCTTCATGTTTGACGGTCGTCTTCAAGTATAAATACATTTTTTATTTTCTTTGCTTCCACGAAACACTTTTCTAACTTTGTCTTTTGTAAAAAACTTTCTTCTTTGCCTTTGTAAACATGTCTTCTTCAAACCAACCTCAAAGAATAATAGATATTGAAAGTTTAACGCCATCTTCTGCTCCGACTAGGAGTCATAGGGGTGGTAGACTTAGAAGTCTAGGATCCACTCCTTCGAGGGGCTCCTCTTCTTCTCAGATAGTTCCTCCTTCTTCCACTAGATCTCCAGTTTCTCCGAGGTTTAGGGTTTCTCGGTCTTTATCTATAGGTAGAGGCGAACGCCTTCGTGAATCTGGAGTCGATGAAATTGTCCCTTATGAGTTTGTTTTTGCTAGGGATAGTCAAGTTCTTGTAGAAAAATATTCTTCTCTTGATAGTGTCGAAAGATATCCAACCCTTATAACTGAGGGTCAGATTTCCCTTGTTCGTAGGGAGTGCTTTTGGAGGTCTGACTTTCCTATCTATATTCTAAATAGTAATCAAAGAATAACTTCTTATAAGACGGGATATTCTTTTGTTTATACGTATCCTTTCACTTTAGGGTTTAGACCCCCCATTGACCCAGTTATAATTGAATTTTACCGTTTTTTCAATATCTGCTTAGGACAAGTTGGCCTGCTTGTGTGGTGAGTTGTCGCATGTCTTAGGAGTTTGGCTTCTTTAGCCTCGGTTCCTTTTACCTTCAACCATCTTATTCACCTCTACTCTCCTACCTTATTTCGTGAAGGGGTTTTTACTCTGACTGCTAGAAGCAAAAGAATGCTGGTAACCCCTGGAGATGATAAGAATAGGGGTTGGTACCTCCGGTATGTTGTTGTACCCACTGTTGGTTTATTTGGTGAAGAAAATCTTCCCTTCCCTGAGAAGTGGAATCGCGCACGTGAGTATGCTTTAGCTCACATTTACTTTTTCTTGTTTTGACTTGAGATGTTTTATTAACACCGTATCTGTTTTTTTTTCTCACAACAATCATGAATACTATTGAGAATGTCTTCGGTATTCGTGATTAGGTAGAAAAATTGTTGTCTGGTTCTCCTTCATAAGAGAGATCTTGGAAGTACCTCGTTGGGAGGTATGGTTGGCAAGTAAATACCCACGGTAAGTGAAGCTCTTGTTCTTTCTTCTTTCCTTACTCGAATCTTTTTTTGTCGTTTAATTTTTTCCCTTTTAATAGGGTTCTCTGCTCGTGGGGTGTCTGCTTCATCTATCCTGAAGATGTCCTTGGCTCAGGCCCAAGAAATTATTGTTGGTTCATCTTCGTCGAAGAGGAAGATTAGTGAGTCTCGTTCCGTAGAAGAAGAAGAAGAGAGTGCTTTATTGCACAGTCCACAGAGAAGGCGAATGGTTTTAGATGATGAGCTTACAACCTTAACCTTGCCTTCCGTGTCTGTGATTGAGCCCCCTGTCCTTGATGATGTTTCACATTCCCCTATTCCTGAGGGTGTTGATCTTGCTCCTGACGACGTCCCTTTAGCTGCTGTCTTTCCTGCTTCTTTGAGAGAAGTTGTTTCGTCTGTTCCTTTGGCTATTTCAACTTCTGTTGTTGCTTTGCCCGTAACTTCTTCAACTCTTCAAATCTCTGTGCCTACTTCTTTGCCCGTGGCTTCTCCATCTCCTAAACCTTCTGTGCCTGTTGTTGTTCCATCTCTGCCTGCTTTCATGCCTTCTGTTAGGGAAGCAGGGTCTTCCAGCAGAGATATGAGGAAGGTGGTAATAGAGGTTCCAGCTGAGGGGAATCTTTTCAAGAAAACGGGTGATCCCGAAGTGTGGCTCAAGACTTTGATAGGTCCCTCTGAGAAAGCAAAGCTAGCCAGCCACGGTGCTCTTACATGGGCCAATGAGGTCGTGCATACTTCTTTGAAGGTATGATGCAAGTTATCCTCTTTCACTCTCGTATATGAAATTTACCATATCTGACTGGTTTATTTCTTGTAGATTAACCTTATAGGCATGGAGCTTATGAAGAGGATTTCAAACACGGACCAAGAGACAAAAGAGTTGCAGGCCGATGTTGATAATTGGAGAGCACAGTATGATAGCCTAAGGATTGACATGGATGCTTTAGAAGAGGAAATGAGTACCTTGAAGCGGCAGATGAGACTCATGGCAGCAGAACTGGCAGTAGAGAGCGCTTCTTGCAGTCAGGATGATAAAGACAAGAGTGTTCTGGAGTCTTCGTTCGCGGAGCAGCTGTCCCGTGCCTCAGAGTAGATTAGAGACTTGAAGAACTTGTTGGGGCAGGAGGAGGAATACTCAGGCGAGCTCATGCAATCACTCACTCGTACTCAAGAAGACCTTCGTAGGGCTTTAGACAAAGCTTAAAATTTAGAGGAGTCGATTATTCCATCAAGGGCCGCCCATGAAGTTGCGGAAGCGGAGAAGGACGGATTGAGAGCTGGGCTTCAAGTATGGACAAAGGATTATGAAGATTTGGAAGAGGTGGCTATTGTCGATGTGAGCTGGGCGTATATGAATTCTCGCCTTGACACATTGATAGAAATGAGTGAAGAGGGTTTTGACCTTAGTGCTGAAATAGCCAAAACTAAGGAAGCCATGGAGAAGGCTCAACAAGGTCATAACCTCTCTTCACCTGATGGTGAGATTCCAGCCGCTCATGCCTCTTCATCCCCAGTTGCGCCCGCTCCTTCTGCCACTGAAGTCAACCCCTCTCTTGAAAGATTTAGTTGGTTTATCCTTTTTTTTTTCTTCGTATCAATTGGTGGTTACCCCAGTCCCATCGGGGGTAAATTTGGATTTCCTTAAATTCCCCAAATGACAACTTAGGGGCACCACAATGTATATAAAAATTTTATACGACTAGGTATAAGTTAATACTTAGTTTTAGCCGTTTTAATATATAAATGTTAGTTCGACTTTTGTTGAGTTTCT
>ML412935.1:0-24453 GCA_005239525.1 Nicotiana knightiana | reverse complement strand
TACCCCAGATTATATTTGCAGCGTCCGTTTAGTCTTTCTATAAGACATAGTTGAGCGTGATCAGAGGGGAAGGGGGGGTAGTCTCTAGGGTTATTTAAGGAAAGGGGAGATCTGGACCATTGATTAAAATTGATCAACGGTCCAGATTAGACAAGGGATTGGGTAAGGTAGGATAATGTATTGGGCCTGGAGTATTTGGGCCGTTTTTAATCAGACTTGGGTCTGGTTTAATTAGGCTATAAATGAAATAAAAGTGGCTATTTGTTAAATACCTAATGTAAATTAATTAAAACAATTTATAAAAATAGCTGTTAATTATAAAAAATGAATTTCATGCGTAGAAAATAAATAAAAATTATTACTTAGTATTTTAAAAATACAAATGATTAATTTCTGGATAAAAATAGAATAAAATCGTATGATTGGGATATAATTGCAAGTTATTGCAATTAAATAATTTGGTCTTAATAGGACCAAAAATAATTATTGAAACCAAGAAATCCTTTTGAAATCATTTGTAATGCAATTTTATAATTATTTATTACCAATAAAATGCTGGATAGATTAATACAAATATAGGAAAATTATGGACAAATATCAATTGCTATTGATACATGATTTTGAAGCTCTATATGCAAATTTAAAATATTTTAAGGAAAAATTGGGTATCAACAACAATCTTGTTAAAATCAGAGCGAACCATGTGAAGATGAATGTCTCCTTGCTTGCAGGCCCACTTGGCATTTGAATCCACGCCACAAAGAGTGTAACGTATGAATGTGTATTTTGGACTTTTGACAAATTTTTAGAGTCTCCTCGGGTCAACATTCTCAACCCCCAAATATTCACATAACGACCCCCTATCCATTGGCACATCCTTTCCCCGTACACGTGAGGTGCCCCATCCTGCATTCCAGTTTGCATATAGTTCCCGAACCATGCTCAAATTTGCATGTCCGGGGCATTCTAGTAACTTGTCCATATGTGGTGCGCATAGCCGGCCAAGTACCTCCAGAAAGTTTGTTTCTAAAGCCTTGGTATTAATTCCCATGTCGGAGATGTACCGACCATATGGCACGAAGTCCCTGTGCTATGCAATAGCCGCATCATTGATCAAATCCAAGCGAGGCTTCGATCTCAACGGTTCATGCTGCAATCCTTCGGCAATTTGTTTGTCTTTAGCTTGCCGCAAAGGTCCTTCTCCTTGATTTTGTTTTTTTGGGCACGGGAGAAGTGGTGGAGGAACTGCCAATGCCCTTGACTTTGCTAGAACCATCACGAGCCATGATATCCTGCAACACAATTAAGCATGAATATGAGAACTAATCAAGAATTATGCATAAGGTTGTCGCACAAGTCAAAAAAATGACCCCACACTTAAAATCGAAGGCGCAATGTACAATACTTCAAGATTTTGATCTAAAAAGCACAAGTGTTGTACTCCAAAGCTATGGGTACTCAATACTTCCCCATTCCAAACAATAGCTACAAGGTACTCATAAATGCTACATACACAAGTGATTGATCATGGCTACGTGAATTCACCTTAATGTAAACAAGAGGCATAAGTTACTTTCCTTTCTACAACTACACTAAATTAGCTAAGTCTACAACAATTCTACACATATATTATATAACATACATGGTGTAAGAACATGTTTGCATCGAAACTAAGCTCCCTATAATGTGAAATCATCCCCACACACCCCATACATGGCCCAAATTCATACACAAATATACCTTGGTTACTCAGACATCACCGGTACACCAAAATCTCTATTCAAACATTTTATCAAACACCTTGTGGGCATAAAGTGTGTGCGTGCTAATTCAACAATGGTGGAACATGGTGGCCCTCCCTAATTTCAACGAAGTAGAGGAAATTCTAGTTTACTACTCAGTATACAAAATAACCACACAAATTTCGACCATCTGGACCACCCACCATAAAAAGTTCTCAAGAAACTACATAGAGGAAAATTTGAAGATTAGGGCACTTGGGGGATGGGATGTACATTGTTGTCTACCAATTAAAACACAAAAAGAAGAAGATGATGATGAGAAAGAAGAACATACCTGTAGAGTTTAGGATGAGAGCAAGAGAAAACTTGAGAAAATCTTAGAGAAGGGAAGAAGAAACTCGGAAGAAACGTTTGAGAAGAGGAGCAGCGTATTATTTTTTCTTATTTTGGGAACTTGGGTGTTTTGGTTTTATTTGGGTTATGGGTTAAGTTGAGTTGGGGATGGGTATGGGTATGGGTAGTAGGATGGGTTATAATATTAGTATAAATGGGTATATAGGTTGGGTTAAATGGGTTTGGGGTATTTAATAAACAAAAAAAACGAAAATAAAAAAAATAAAAAAAGATTACCTGGCGACCCCCCAGCCCAACGCTCCGCGCTAATGCCTGACGCTGGGGGATTTTTTTCTACTGATTTTAGCGCCCCCGGCAGCTCCGGGCACTAGCCGGGGCGCTATTTTTGAGATTTTTTTTTTTTTTTGAATTATCACATCCCAATCCCCCGAGCTTTTTATATATTCAATTTACATGTTCTTCACCATTCTACCTATAATTTCTATGCCTACAAAGAAAATGCAAAATCTGTTGTACTCTAACTAAAAAAATTAAGAAGCTAAACTATGAAAGCAATAAAAAATGGGTTGCCTCCCATAAAGCGCCTGATTTAACGACGCGACACGATGCGGAAAAAACGCAGAGCCTCGCTTACTCATCAGCGAGTATGACCTTGGTCTTCTCACGATTAATTATTCCTCCCCAATAGTGCTTTACTCTGTGTCCATTCACCAAAAATTTTCTTTCACCGTTTAAAGCTCGCAGCTCAATTGCACCATAAGGAGTGACTCTCACCACCTCAAATGGGCATAACCATCTCGATTTTAACTTTCCAGGAAATAGCCTTAGTCAAGAATTGAAAAATAATACTTGTTGGCCTGGCTCGAAGTGACGCGGCTTGATATGCTTGTCATGCCATCTTTTAGTCTTCTCTTTATATAGTTTAGCATTTTCATAAGAGTGTAGCCTAAACTCATCTAACTTATTCAACTGCAAAAGTCTTTTCTCGCCCACGGCTTCAAGGTCCATGTTCAACTTCTTAATGGCCCAATATGCTTTGTGTTCAGGTTCAACAGACAAGTGGCATGCCTTCCCATAAACTAACTTGTACAGTGACGCCCCAATTGGCGTTTTGTATGCGGTTCTGTATGCCCATAAGGCATCATCTAACTTTGCAGCCCAATCCTTCCTATTCACACTATTCGTCTTCTCTAAGATTTTCTTTATTTCTCTATTGGATACCTCAGCTTTTCCGCTCGTTTGAGGATGATATGTTGTCACAACTCTATGGCGGACTCCATATTTAACCAGAAGGTTATTCAACAACCGATTGCAAAAGTGTCCCTTCATCACTAATCAAAGCACGTGGAGTCCCAAACCTCGAAAATATGTTCTTTTTCACAAACACAACTACCACCATGGCATCATTTGTGGTTAATGCGATCGTTTCTACCCATTTTGACACGTAGTCAACTGCTAGCAAAATGTATTTGTTTCCTATGGACAATGGGAATGGTCCCATAAAATCTATCCCCCACACGTCAAAAATCTCAACCTGCAGGATGTTATTCAGAGGCATCTCGTGCCTCCTTATGATTGTTCCTGTTCTCTGACATCGGTCACACTTCTTAACAAATGCATGGACATCCTTAAATAAAGTTGGACAAAAGAAACATGTTTGTAATACCTTTGCAACTGTTCTATCGCCTCCATGATGGCCCCATAAGATGATGCATGACAATCATACAACACTAATTCTACCTCTTTTTCTGGAATGCATCTCCTCATCAACTGATCAGCACATTGCTTGTACAAATATGGCTCATCCCAATTGTAGAAGTTCAAATCATGTAAAAACCTCTTTCTAGCTTCAAACTCAATTTCAGGAGGAAGTACCCCACGCACAAGATAATTCACATAGTCTGCATACCATGGGTGAGGGTCTTAGGTGATAGCAAAAAGTTTCTCATCAGGAAATACTTCTTTAATTTGTCCACCCTCTTCCACGTGGTCATGATTTTCCAACCTTGATAGATAGCCAACTATTTGGTTCTCGGTGCCCTTTCGATCTCTTAGTTCTACATCAAATTCCTGCAATAACAGAACCCAACGCATCAATCTAGCCTTAGATTCTTTTCTTGTAAATAGATACTTGATTGTTGCATGATCGGTATGGACTATGACTTTTGTTCCCACCAAGTATGCCTGAAATTTCTCAAAGGCCCACACAACGGCTAACAACTCTTTTTTAGTGGTTGTGTAATTCAGTTGTGCATCATCAAGAGTCTTACTCGCATAGTAGATGGAATAAAACACCTTGTCTTTCCTCTGGCCTAGCACTTCCCCAATAGCATGGTCACTTGCATCACACATAAGTTCAAACGGTAAGAACCAATCTGGAGCCACAATAATGGGAGTAGCCACCAACTTCTTTTTAAGTTCTTCAAATGCCTTCAGGAAGGCGTTATCAAAATCGAAAGTTACATCATTTTCAAGCAACCTGTACAAAAGAGTAGAAATTTTAGAAAAATCTTTAATAAAGCGCTGATAGAATCCTGCGTGTCCCAAGAAGCTTCGGACACCCTTCACAGAAATAGGTGGAGGTAATTTTTCAACCGCCTCCACCTTCACCTTATCAAATTCATTGCCGCTCTTAGACACTCTATGACCCAAAACGATGCCTTCCTGCACTATGGTACTTTTCCCAATTCAATACCATATTTGTTTCTTCACAACGGGTCAACACCTTTCTCAAATTCTTTAAACAATCATCATAACAACACCCAAAGACTGAAAAATCATCCATAAAACTTCCACAAAATTTTCCACCATATCGGTGAAAATAGCCATCATGCATCTCTGGAAAGTTGTTGGTGCATTAGAAAGGCCGAACGATATTTGCTTGAAGGCAAAAGTTCCATAAGGACAAGTAAACGTGGTCTTTCTCCTGATCCTCTGGGCATATGACAATCTGATTGTATCCTGAATAACCATCAAGGAAGCAATAATATTCATGCCCCGCTAATCTGTCCAACATTTGGTCAATGAATGGAAGTGGAAAGTGGTCCTTCCGGGTTGCTTTGTTGAGCCTTCTATAATCAATGCTGACTCTCCACCCCGTCACAGTTCGAGTAGGAATTAGCTCATTTTTCTCATTATCAATCACAGTCATCCCCCCTCCTTTTGGGCACACATAGAACTGGGCTTACCCAGTTGCTGTCAGAAATAGGAAAGATGATACCTGCATCGAGCAATTTGATTACTTCCTTCTTCACGACCTCTTTCATAATGGGATTTAACCTCAGTTGCTTCTCAACACTAGGGCCATGTCCATCTTCTAAGAAAATTTTATGCATGCAAAATGATGGACTGATTCCTTTGATGTCAGCAGTTGTCCACTCAATAGACTTTTTATGCTCGTGAAGTACTTTGAGCAATTTTTCTTCTTGTGTGTTAGTCAGGCTGGATGAGATAATCACATGCAATGTCTCAGAGTTCCCCAAATAAGCATAGCACAAATGCGCTGGAAGGGGCTTAAGTTCTAGACTTGGAGCTTCTTCAATAGATGGCTTAGGAGGGGTCAGAGTGATAGGCATGTCCAGCTCCTTAAATTTTCCGAACCCATTGACATAACTACAGGACATATCAAGTACTTGCTAAATTTCTCCCATCATTTCATCTTCACTGACTTCTTCATCCCCAGTCAAAACTCATTCAAAGGATCAATAGGGTTCATATAAAGCACTAATGATGTAGCATTACTTTCCACCACAAAAATCATGGATAGCTCTTCTTAGTAGGTTGGCTGGTAATCTGAGTGCTTTATATACATTGAATACCTCCACTCGATCACCTACTCTCATCGTCATCTTTCCTTCGCAAACATCAATAATAGCTCGGCTCGTGGCTAAGAATGGACGCCCTAAAATAAATGGGACTTCCTGATCAGGCTCGTAATCCAAGATAATGAAATCAGCAGAGAATATGAAAGAGTCCACTTGAATTAAAACATCTTCAACATCTCCTTCAGGGTGAGCAAGGGAGTGATCAACCAACTGTAAGATTACCATTCTTGGGCGTGGCTCACCCAACCCCAATTGTCTGAACACAGATAGCAGCATCAAATTGATTCTCTCTCCAAGATCACATAAAGCTCGCCCGAATGCATGCTTACCAATCGAGATTTGGATAGTGAAACTACCCGAATCCTTCAATTTCTGAGGTAGCTTGCTTTGAATTCTTGAGCTGCATTCCTCAGTGAGTGCCACAGTCTCGAACTCAGTCAATCTCCTTTTATTTGCCACTATGTTCTTGATGTATTTTTCATATTTGGGCACTTCTTGCAAGATGTCTACCAAAGGAATATTAATTTGCACCTACTTCAAAATATCAAGAAACTTTTTATACGCGGCATTATCCTTCACTTTCTGCAATCTTTGAGGGAACAGAGGGGGTGGCCTTGCAACCAATGGTGGGGGTTGCTCAGCCACCGCCTCATCAGCTGGCTTCCCTGATTCCTTTGATTTTTCTGATGTTGATTCTATATTGGATGGCCTCTTATTAAAAGTCACATGTTTTCTCTTGTTCGACTGGACTTCTTCTAATTGTATCCCATTTCTTTATGATACGGCATTAATGGATGCCTTAGGATTAGATTCAGTGTCACTTGGAAGAGCTCCAACTGGTCTGGTATTTTGGGCACTAGCAAGTTGTCACACTTGGCGCTCCAAATTTCTCATTGTTGTGGCTTGGTCTTGTTGATCAGCCATCAATTTCTGAGTGAGGGCTTGTTGATCATCCATCAATTTCTGATTGAGGGCTTGCTGATCAGCCATCAATTTCTTCATCATTTCCTCAAGGCGACTTGTTGGACTCACTTGTTGTTCAGTCTGAGGTGGTCTATATTGTTGTTAAGGTGCTTGAGGTTGGTATTGATTTTAAGTACCTTGGTTTCCACCCCAAGAGAATTTGGGTGGTTTCTCCAGTTGGGATTGTAAGTGTTCCCGTATTGGTTTGTCTGGCCCCTATTTGCTTTACCCACAAAGTAGACAAACTCTGGATTAACTGGGCATAAATCGCTCGTGTGACCCTCTCCACATACTTCACAAAACACTTGAACGTGTTGCACTGGTTGAGCTTGTTGCTTGTTAATAACCATGGTCATCTGATTGACTTGGTTGGTCAGTATAGAAATCTGCGTTGATAATGCCGAGACGACATCTAACTCGAGAACCCCTGCAGATTTTTGTACCGTTTGTCTACCCTTTTCTCCTTGCCAATCCAGATTGCTTTTGGAGAATGTGTTCAATAATGCATATATCTCGTCAAATATTTTCTCCAACACTTGACCTCCAGCTGCAACATCTACCACAATTTTTGTTTCAGGATGGAGCCCTTCTATGAAAGTGTGAGCTAACACTTCGTTCGTCTGATTGTGACGAGGACAGTCTCTGAGTAGCCCCTTGAACCTCTCCCAAGATGAGTGTTGCTTTCTGTTTGAAGGCAACTATCTCACTTCTGATCTTTGCACTTTTACTTGAAGGGAAGAACCTTGCCAGAAATTTCCTTGCCAAATCACTCCATGATGTAATATAATTAGTTGGTTCTGCCTTCAACCATCAATTTGCTTCGCCCAACAGAGAAAATGAAAAAAGTGTGAGACTCACATAGTCTGGAGTGACCCAGTTAGTGATGTAAGTATCACTAATCTCCAAGAAGTTCACAATATGTTGTTGTGGATCCTCGTGTGGAAGACCTATAAATTGCCCATTCGCATGAAGTAGCTGGATCATGCTCTATTTCAGCTCAAAGTGCCCAGTGATTCTGGACTTCATGATGCTGGAGGTGACATTAGCAATGCTGGGTATCGCCACCTCCTGAACAGCCATGTGTTTCTCCTCTGCCATGTTCACAGGAAATTGAACGAGTGCCTGAAGATTATTTGTATCCCCTGCTTCCCTCAACCTCCTACGAAATGTTCTCTCAGGTTCGGGGTCAAAGACGTTGAGTCTGTTCTGGCTTCTGACCCTACGCATTCAATTAAAGTTCCTAAGATCAGAGCAACAATCAAGTAACGTTAGACTAGACAAAATAAATAATTAAAGTAAAAACTAAAAAGTAGTCAATATTCAAGTCCCCGGCAATGGCGCCAAAAACTTGTTTCTCCCAAACGCACACGTAAGTATACATGTTCGTACAAGTAATAAAATGATAAGTCGAGTGTCGAACCCACAGAGACTTGTATGTACCCACTAAATTTACCAAAATTATTATTCAGTCAAACCAAAATCAAGTTCAAGAATGTGATTATACTAAACTATAATTCTAAGTAACAACTAAATTATCAAGTAGCATTTGATTTTCTTGTATTCAGTAGAGACAAATATTCCAGGGTTGTGATCGATTCACCAATCATATTGTGTTCTAGTTAACTCTCTCTTTCATACAATTTATTCACGGTTGCTAATTAGTTGATAATTGCTCTCATAACCTTCTCCCGAAGTACTACTCGCCTATTCAAAATAGATTAACGCTTATATTCCTATGAAATTAATCTATTAAGAACGCATTAAGATTACGATATCTAATTAAGTATGGTGACTAGGTATATTCCTATCCTAACCACAAAGATGTCCCCCAAGAGTTAAGATCGTGCTCTCTTCAATTCTTCTCTAGTCTAAATACGGCTTTCCACAGCATAGCATATATAGTAAATAGAGCTAACTGTTGGCCAGATAATTAAGTAATTAATCACAGAATTGAAGAAACAACAATAAGTGAATTGTAATCAAGGTTAAGCCAAAGTTAAACAACAATATTCATGACTAAATCACAACCCCAGAACAATGGGTTTTTAGCCACTCATGATAATAACAAATAATTTCATAAGTGTTGAATAATAGAAAATACTAAGAAAAGGTGAAGAAAACTGAGATCTCTTCGCTATCGAATGTTTCTCGTGTGTATTCCCCCTCAAAAGTGGCGTCACCCCTCTAAAAATAAGCTTAGTCTTGCCTTTATACGTGTTGGGTAGGTCTAGGGCCGAAATAACCTTGTCCCCGGCAAAATTGGACAGAATTCACGCCACCAGCACCCAGCCCAACGCTAGGGGTTGTCCATGGCGCTGTTACTTTTTAGCACACTGATTCTGGCGCCACAAGTAACGTGGGGCGCTGAAAATGCCGATTTTTCTGTTTTTGTCCGTTTTGGCTCTAATTTCGCACATTTCGTCCCCAATTGCTCCCGGATCATTCCTACACATAAAAATACCTCAAATTAATACAAATCAATACATTTTATATCCTAAATCCACGAAACAAAAAATAAAACATGAGGCGATATATATATATATAAATATATATACTTTAAGCTAAACATCATATGTAATATTAACAACTTTTGCAAATAATGATGGCCACCCGGCAGCCACTCTAACTCGCTAGCCATGTAATTATTTTGTAAAATGATGTATCCGGTTTATCAAAACAAAAGTAAACCTTAGAACGAAAAAGAAAACGAAAACAAAAACGAAAAAAGTTTTGACTTCAATGCCTAGCATCCACATAGTATATAGCTAGGGAAGTGATTGGCAGCTAAACCGGGTAACAAAGTGAAATAGGAGGTAAACCGAGTAATTTTCTCCTGTAATATTCTCTAAGAGGGATGATTTATATTTACAATCGTGGGAATTTTTATTTTAATTAGATAAACTTTAAAATAAAAAAGACAATTGCCCCTAATTTGCAGACTAACCTAAAGGGACAATTAAGCAGTTCAAATTTTGCCTTCCCAGATTGTTACTTTGCTCGTAGCTCACTGCAACGGTTTATGCATGTGATGGGCCACTCGAACTGTGCATACGCCCACAAAAATAAGAAATAAAAGGAAAAAATCCCTACTCGTCCTATTCCAACGCGTAAGGATTTTTTCTTTTTGTTTTTGGGTGTATGCACCGTTCGAGTGCCCCATCAAATGCATAAACCTATATTCTTAAACATGTTGTAGAAGGTTATATATGTCATATTTACCAAGTTACTAACGTTATTACTAAGGATGATTTACATGTTATTATCTTTTAGGTAACTTAATGCGTAAAACAAAATATATACTAATTAAACTCATACTTTGCAAATAGTTGTCTCCTCTCTATTCCAAACACCGCACAGCACCGACGATTGTATATTTCTAACATACATTTCAATGTTCATGGGAAATCTATGAGAAGGTATTAGTGCAGACTAGACTGTCTACTTTACCATGACTTGTAATCATTAAAAATGAGTTGGAAGGCTAGTTGGTCATAAGGTTAAATAACATAGGAAAAGGGTTCCATTCAAAGTTGTGGAACGTGAATTCCATTGACAATTAAAAGATGCCTTCATGAAATTCTAGAACGGAAAAGGGTAAAAAATATTCCTTTACTATATGAAAAGGATCACATATACCTTCCGTTATACTATTGGTCTATTACAGTAATTGATGCAAAAATACCCTTAATCCGTTAAAATCGTTCACCATATCCAACATTATCACACATGACCTGACTTTTTGATGATGTAGATGTCACGTGGCAATGCCACTTCACCACCCCAACCCCATTTTACCTCCTCCTATCACTTCTTCCTCTCCATAATTGCATAAACGGACTCCTATTTTCTGAAATTTTTCTGTTATAGATCCTTAAGGGTTTATGCAATTATGGAGAGGAAGAAGTGATAGGAGGAGGTAAAATGAGGTTGGGGTGGTGAAGTAGCATTGCCACGTGACATCTATATCATCAAAAAGTCAGGTCATGTGTGATAATGTTGGATATGGTGGACGATTTAACGGATCAAGGGTTTCTTTTGCACTAATTTTATAACGTCAGGGACTGTAATAGATCAATAGTATTAACGGAGAGTATATGTGGTCATTTTCCCATAGTAAAGGGATATTTTTGACTCTTTTCCGATTCTAGAAACAAGTTCCTTTATTGCAGAAAGTGAGCTGGAGAGTAAGCCTCAACTTTTTAGTGCTATATTATATATATGGCCCCTAGAGACCAAAGGATAGAGGATATAAGGACCAACCAAGAAGTAAGAAAAACATTTTGACATAAATATTAAGTGTAAGTGGGTTCTTTTTTTCCCATCAAGTGTTAGGGGAATCTTGTCGCAGGAGTAATGGCGCCCGCTGCTAGCAGATGCCATAAGCCCATAACAAGAAGGGCGCCATTCTCCTGTGACACGATTCCCTGCTACTTTGCAAATTTGCATTTTGTAATCAATCTGCATAGTTTTTAACACTGTCTTTATTTGCCTTATTTCACTAGACCTATGTTGCTCGAACTCTTTGAAAATGTGGCCGGATCATTTTTTAAGGATCCGACACGGGTGCGGCTACATTTTGGAGAGTCCGTGCAACATAGCACTAGACCACCAAAAGGTGCGAATAAACCAGTGAACTCTAAGCTCCCTCTATTTGCTATTCTCCACCAACTAGTCTAAACATTTGTCGCATGCCTCCTACAGATGTGTTTTTGAATATGAAAACAAGATTGCCTGTCTACTCTCTAATCACACAATGCTGGGTTCTTGGTCAACCAGGCCATGCTCCACATCATTCTATGATTCTATCCAATCACAAATTTGTGCCATGCAAAACTAGAAATTCCCATTGATGGAAAATTTTCTTACGTATTCAAGCAGAAAAATACCCAATTTGTATATGATGAAAGAGTTTTAACTTTTATACACAGACAGTGTAAGTTGCCGAACACTCACATGCAGCTACTGACAAGGTTAAAAATTCTCTGTGAACAGAAAAAACAGCAGTGCAGATTATGATACATTCACTCGCCACCAACAAACTCCCCTCCCTCCCCCTTCCCCCTCCAAAAAGAGATTAAAAAAGTAAAACAAAAATACACAGAAGAAAGAGTTCCAAGATCCGATCATTTGCATAAAGTATATTCTATTTAATATTGCTTACAAAAAAAAAAAAAAAAAAAAAAAAAAAAAAAAAACTCTCACCAGATAGGTTACACGTTCTTTCCTTCCCCTGATTGTTCACACTCCAAAAATGCTCCATCCTAGTACGTATAAGGGAATTGCAAATCCCATGTCGATACAGGGCAAGTAGATGAACGTTGATAGAGCAGGAAACCACGACCGGATTAACGTGCCCTCATGTTTCTGGAGCAATACTCTATATTCTACTTCTTCCTGCAGTATAACCAGCAAACGATATATTGTACATTCAGAGAAGTCTTCACTCTCGCGAACAAAACTGCCAACTCATAACATCACCTGTTTCTTCTGTGTGAAGACTATCACAAAGAAATCTACTTTCAAAAAACCTGGTTTCACTAAATGCATTGCCTGGACCGAAACTTGTCATTTGATAAGAGAGAGCCAATCAGATTTTCCAATCTCCTTGCCCCTGCAGTAGGTCTGAGGAATGTGATATTACCCACTATGGAGCATGGATCTGTCCCATTCTCCCGATTCCCTATGCACCAGCCACCGGGGACAAACATGTCTTGACCTCGAAACAGGAGTTCAGAATCAATCTTGTCAAGCACTGGATCATCTTGATGGAACTTTCTCGCAAATGGGGCATTACTGTCAACCATTCTTTGCATGTCATCAAGTGTAAGGTAATGAGGATGCTGCTTTGGAGGGTTATCCCACGATATATAGTGCAGATCACTGTTTACTGTGGTATTGCGGAACTCCTGAGCATTACAGATCACAGTGTGGAAATAGCCTTCTGGAGTTGAGATGAAGTTTGCATAGTACATAAGTACAGTTCGAGGCAAGTTGTCCCAACCCCATATGCAGAAGTCAATGAAGGGTCGAGAAAGGGCCGTCCAAGCAGACCCTGTAAAGAGGCAAGAACAATGTTTCAGAAATTTTGTGGAGTCTTAACAGCAATAAAAATCTATAACGAGGAATAAATGAAGCAGTTGTTCCACATATTAACTCTTGATCATCATTTTATCCTCTCCAGGCCCCGTCAAAATAATCATTAACAAAAGAAAAGCAATAAACGACAGATTTCCTTAAATAAGAACACTCTTTCCAAAGTTAAAACTTCATGTCAAAGAGAAATATATGGCTGCTACAAGCTTATGTAGAATATAAAAGATGAGTCTTCAAAGATTTTACTTTTAAACACCTGATAATCTTCAAACAATGAGTATATTCATGAAAATACGATAAGATGAAAAATAAACAATTTATCAGGTTTTCAAAGTAAGAACTACTCGAAGAAACAATGTAAATTTGCTCCTACATATAATATGTGTCAGTACAAACATTTATACATTTTATTGGTTGAAACTGTCCATCACACTGTAGGTATGGAATAGCACAGGAAAATCCAAGTTGATACCAACAGGGTATGAAAACCCAGGGCGACAAGAAAGATGTGTTTTTCAATTGGTTGGCAGCGAGGGGGCCGATCATAAAAGCAGAAACTTGATGAAGAGAAGGACCTACACCACATGACGCTTTATGTGCAAGAACTAGGGCGAGGACATGGATCACCTCCTTTTGCATTGCCAGCTAGCAATGCGCTTGTGGTGGGAGATTTTGAGATGGTTTGGGATACAATGGACGATGCCAGGCAATGTTCATCAGGGCTTATGGAAAACGGAAGAGTACAAGCAAGGCATGGGATGTTGCCGTATTGGCATTCATATGGATTATATGGGAAGAGAGAAATAGGAGAAATTTTGATGGGATAAAGAATGACTTAGTACATTTGATAAATAGCCGAGTTATCATTTGGTGCATCCATGAAGTTCTGATTTGAATAGAAAATTGGTTGCCTTTCGTAGAGAATCATATCCTTTTGTAGATTATCTACTCTTTGGTATACTACTTGTATATCAGAGTTGTTCGTAATTAATAAAGTTATTTACCTAATCAAAAAATTGTACATAGGAGCTATCTGTTACTCCCTTCATCCGAAATTTATGCGGCATTATTTGAATAGGCACAAAGTTTAAGAAAGAAAAAGAACTTTTGAAACTTGTAGTCTAAAACAAGTCATAAACATTTATAATCATAACATTACGGGTAGAATGAGAAGTTTAAAGTTAAGTTGTTTCCTAATATAGAAAGATGTCATTCTTTTGGAACAAACTAAAAAGGAAATTGTGCTAACATAAAATCAAATCAAGCCAATTCATTGTAGGAAACGGCAGCAGGTTCGAATGAAATCAAGATGCCAGTATATCTGAAGCATAACATGGGCAAAAAGGTTCAAAAATGAAATGATGCCAAAATCACCTGTAAAAAGCCTAAAAGCTGTTGGCACACTTCTTCTCTGTCTAATCCAGAAAACATCAGATTTCTTATTCAAATACAACCCCGGATCAACAATGATTGGCTTTGCCCTTTGAAACCTTCAGAAATATAAACCAAAAAAGTCAAAAATCACCCAAGTAATGCTGTATATCCCATCAAAAATCAGGAAAAATTGGAAACATTGCTTACTCTTTCCAGCCGATATCACTAGTATGATCAATGAAGTTAAGATCCCGCGGTAAATGCGAAAATGTATGAATTAGATCTAATCAACCAAAAGAACCCAAATGAAACCCCGTTAGTAAAAAATTCAAGAATAACCAACTGAAAAGCTCAATAAGCATAATTAGAGGCGAATCCAGGACCAGAAATCAGTGAGTTCAGAACGAGTGTAATGTTAGTAAGTTTTAGCATCTGAATGTATATAGTTGGAAGAGAAAGCAATGGGCTCACAATTGAACTCACAGAACCCGTTCTAAATACAAAATTCACAAGAAAAAAGGGGCTCACACTCACCATCTTGAGTAACAAGTGGGTAATCAGAAGCACTTAAATTAATAAACCAATCCCATTCACCACCTTCTTTCAACAATATAGCAGCAGCATGTAAAGTATTAGCCACCATAGTGGGCCCACGGTAAGTAACAAGATTAGCTTTACTAATCATTTTTACATTCGTGAATTTAGCAAAAATTTTGTGATTAACCACAAAATTATGCAGATCAAGTCTCTCATCAGCTGATGACTCAGCATCAAGGTGCACCACATAATGGTTGTTGGGGTGGTATAGAGCTTGAAGGGTCCGTTTCAGCATGCCGCCGTCGCCGGCGGAGCCGGAGATTAAGTAGGCGAAACGTGGAGGCGGAGGAGCAGCGGAAATGGGTAAAGATTGAAGCTTTGATTCGACAAAAATGGAAAGGGGTATTAAGGAAGTGCCATTTGGTGAAATTAAGGTTGTAAGGAATACGATGAAAATGGAAACTACTGAGGCTATTGCAAGTGGATAGATCCATTTGCTTTCCATTATTGGTGGGTGTTTGAGTTTTTTGTAAAAGCTTCTGAGCTTCTTCATTTACTAACTTTTTTGGACTAAATTTTGAGTAAAGATGTGGTTTAAGATGAAATTTCAGTGATGGGTTTAAGAAGAAATTATGGAATTTGATCTAAGAAGAATGAGTTCAAAATGGAGCTATTCAAAAATTTGTGTTACTTTGATAAAATTTGATAGGAGATGGGAGTCTGTAATAATTTCTACAGAGTTTGCTCAAGAGTTGTAATAGTGGTAGGTGAAAGGGTGGAAAAGGAAGGCATGCTTTGCTGCTGTGGTAGGACACTGGGTGGTAGTTGCTGGTGTGGTACGACACCGGCGAAAAAAAGGAAAAAAAAACTTCTGTCCAAACGGGCTATAAGAGTTTCCTTATTAAGAATGAGTTTATTATTTTCGAGACGTACTAAATAGTAAATAAGTTCACATAAATTTAAACGAAGGGAGTATATCTTTTATGTTTAAATTATTTGATTTGATGTAAATAAGGGGTAAGTTTTATCTTGTTTATATTGTGTGTTTATTGTTTTTGGTTGGGTGTATGTTATATACAGTGATATGTAAAGAATTTTTGTCATACGCGACCAGCACCTTCGCAAATGCGAAAAGAAAATTCTCACTGGTTAACTCCTCTGAGAGAACACAAGCATCGCACGCGAACAAGAAGACCAGCTCCACAATACTCCACGATCGCGATTCGCCACCACCAGTCCGCAAAATGCGATGTACAAAATACAGCCAACCAAAATCCTTCTCTGTGATCGCGAGCCTCTACTCCGCAATCGTGAAGCACTACAATACACCAGCAACTCAACTGCTACAAACTCAACCAAAATGGTCCGAAATTATCCTGAATTACACTCGAACCCTTCGATATCCTGTCTAATCATTCTTATAAAGTACATATATTCCTACAAACTTGTTGCAAGGCTCGAAATATCAAAAACAATAACAAAATCAAGAATGGAAGATCAAATTTATCACTTAACTTTTAAACATTCTTACTTTGTCAAATGCGACTGAATCACACTTAGACATTCTGGAGTGCAACCAAACTTTGCACACAAGTTAGATGTCAAAAATTAGGACCTATCTAAGGTCTCTAAACCACAATCAAAGCTCATTAACCCAAAAATCAACTACCGGTCAAACTTAAGAACTCTCCAAAATTTCAAATTGATAACTTTTGACAAATAGTGTCAAATTCTCCGAGGAACATCCAAAAGCAAATTCTAATATAAACCCAAGTCTAAAATTATCATACGAACCTATTGAGACCATCAAATCTTGATTTTGAGGTCGTTTACTCAAAAGTTGAACCTCGATCAACTCTTCCAACTTAAAGCTTCCATAATAAGAATTAGTCTTCCAAACCAATCCCGAACCTCTTGAAAATTAAAATCAATCATACTCGCAAGTTGTAATGCATCATATCGCGCCACTCAAAGTCTCAAATCACAAAACGGAATGCCACAATGTCACGACCCAAACTGAAGGATCATGAATAGCACCCGGGCCATACTTGCCGAGCACCAACGTACATTTTATCTAACCTTCCTTATTATCTTTAAGGGCCGACGAGATCAATATAAATGGTAGATATTGATCATGAACAACCAACAATGAACGATAGTAGCATGAACATACATAACATGGGATGACAAGACCGCCAAGAAACTACATATAAGGTACGAGCTACCACGTATGAAAGACTATACAACAAAATCAGCCGACAAGGCATACCAAACTATACATGAGTAGACACCTGTCTATAAGCCTCTAGAGGAGCATAAGTGCTGCAACATTGCCGGAACAGGGCCCCGACATACCCATAACGTCTATAACAAAAATGCATCTCAAGACCAAGGCAAGTCCGGAGAAGGGATCTCGCTAATAACCGCTGAACTGGGAAACCTACTGTGGTGGGGGAGCAGCGTCTACCTGTATATCAGAATNTATGTACAATCGGAGTCGTGCAAAAGAAGGAAAGGGATATCCTCACATACCTTGTATATATACTGCCAAATCTCAAGCTATGCAAATGTCGCGACTCCTTAGTCTAAAATAAGAGAAACGACATTATCGTTATCATTTAAGTCTCATAACTATTATGTATCAGCCACAACCTATTTTACGATGAAACGGACAACACCTCCCCTATATATATTACTTCACACAATTCAAAACAAGCACCAAACAGCCCAAACAACATCAATAATAATCATATTGAGCCTCCCAAAATAGTCCACACAACCTAATCACTTCATACATAAGACGACCACCGTAGTAGTGTCAAACGACCCAGAATGTTACGACGAACGACCAGCCCACCACCCTAAATATATATGGTGTTTATCCACACCCTTCCTCCTCCAAAACTCTACAAAACACTAGTAAAACACGCAGCCCAACAACAACACAAAACAGTCCACAANAAAGGACGTCAGTACAAATAAAGTACTGAGTATGTAAGGCAGGAAAGCATAAGTAAGAACAGTATTATAAACAGGATAGAGAATATAAAACCTCTAATATCCGAGTACCTCTGAGCGCTAGTGACATGAAATGCGTGATACATACATATATATACATAAACTTTTAAAACATATGCCTCTGTAGGCAACATCATCATTATATCGTACCCGGCCATAATAGGCATCGGTAAAACGTACCTAGCCACGGGGAGCTCGGTAAAAGCCAACTGATCAGTGGTTGCACAATAGGTGCCATACCCGGCCGACTATAGCGCGGCTCGGTAGAGTAAAATAGATACATACATACATATATATATACATACATATATATATATACATACATATATATATATATATATATATATAAGANGTATAGAACGAATTACCATGAATTTACAGCAGAAAAAATGGATGAAAGAGATCAGTAAACTTACCTTAATTGTTGGATAACTCAGCCCTTATCTTAGTTCTTCAAACTCTAGGTTTTACCCCCAATTAGAACTTGAAAGAGAGAGAAAATTAATTAGGCGTTGTGGATAATTTTTGGGAGGAAGCTTGCAGGGGTTTTGGTCTATTTATTTGTGATATACAATGAAGGTTATATTGCAGGAGATAAGCATTTAAATGGGCTCTTTGGACGACCTGAAATTGCCTCTTTGTTGGCTCTCATTTAACCAAGTAGGTGACACACCTACTTGTCACCTAGCAGCTTGTGCAGTCTCGTAACAATGCCTATATCTCTCTACTCCGATGTTTTATTGATAAACGGTTTAATGCGTGGGAAACTAGACTCATAGATCTTCAATTTGGTGGGTATATCACCTCGTAATTCCAAGTAAATTGGGAGAAAATCTTAGTTATATTTGACCTAAAGTTTAAGTTATTATGAACATAAGTTGCGACAACTTTTGTCGACTTTTATTTCATAACTCGTTTGACTTCAAAACATATGATACTGATATTATATGATTCAAATAACTTAAAACATGACCTCTTGAGAATATTAAGCACCCCTAGGTTTACCCAAAAATATGGGTTACAACATCCTTGATTCGTTTAACTTCTAATACTTGTTAATCACCCTTATACACTCTTGTATCATTTAAAACAAATGGGATTAACTTCTTATCATCTCAAAGATAATCTCTTCTTAAATTTATGTTGACTAACTTATGGCATGAACCAACGTACGTGAATATGGGTTGTAACACCCTGCCCCCTTTAGGAACATTCGTCCTCGAATGTAAGGGTTTATGGGGGAGCCTAACTCATCGTGGATTCCAACGAAAATTTCCGGCCGAGTTTCCCCTATAAAATGGATACTAGCCAAACTTGCAAGCAGTTAAACCCAACGTATGGCCTCGCAAGGCTATACAAGCATTATGGATATGTGGATTATCTTCATATCACCATTTTGAATTAAGGAAAAGTATTCTCAAGCTACTGCTTACCTCATAGAGCCATTTCACCTTCTAATGCGTCCTGCGTACCCCCCCCCCCCCCCTCGCATCCTCATTATGTTGAATCTGGAACAGGTAAGGGTATTTAGACTTCATCTCCTTTTCTGATTCCCATGTCATTTCTTCCATGTTCTTGTTCCTCCATAATACTGTGACGAAAGCTACATCCTTTGTTCTCAGCTTGCGGACTTGTCGATCTAATATAGCCACTGGCACTTCTTCATATGATAGATCCTCTGTAACTAGTACATCTTTGATAGGGACGACCCAAGAAGGGTCTTTAATACATTTCCTCAACATATATACATGGAATACCGGGTGGACAAATTCCAATTCGGATGGCAATTCTAACTCATAATCAACCTGTCCAATTCGCTGAAGAATTTTGTACGGACCGATATACCGCGGACTCAGCTTACCCTTCTTCCCAAAACGCATAACACCCTTCATCGGCGAGATCCTCAGGAAAACCCAATCACCAACCTCAAACTCCAGATCACGATGTCGGACATTAGAATAAGACTTTTGCTTGCTTTGCACCGTCCTCAGCCACTCTTGTATCAGTTTCACTTTCTCAATGGCTTGGTGAATCAAATTTGGCCCATATAGTTCTGTTTCACCAACTTCCAACCATCCAAGTGGTGATCTACATCTCCTCCCGTATAGTGCCTCGTACGAGGCCATTTTAATACTGGAATGGTAGTTATTATGGTAGGAAAATTCTATGAGTGGAAGATGGTCATCCCAACTCCCTTTGAAATCTAGAACACATGATCGTAGAATATCTTCAAGTGTCTGAATGGTACATTCAACCTGTCCGTCAATCTGTGGATGGAATACAGTGCTGAGATTCACTTGTGTGCCTAAACCTTTCTGAAAAGACCTCTAAAAGTTAGCCGCAAATTGCGCTCCTCGATCTGATATAATAGATACTTGCACACCATGAAGCCTAACAATCTCCTTGATATATAACTTAGCATAATCTTCAGCTATGTTAGTTGTCTTAACTGGCAGAAAATGGAATATTTTTTAAGTCGATCAACTATCACCCAGATGGAGTCAAACTTATGATAAGAGTGAGGTAATCCAATAATGAAGTCCATATTAATCACCTCCCATTTCCAGGTCGGAATCTCTATATTCTGAAGCAATCCACTGCGTTTCTGATGTTCAATTTTTACTTGTTGACAATTAGGACACTGTGCTACAAATTTTGCAATAGACTTCTTTATGTTATCCCACCAATACTACTCTTTAACATCATGATACATCTTTGTCGAGCCGGGATGGATGGAATATGGGGATTGATGAATCTAAATCATAATCTTCTCTCTCAACCCTGCCACATCGGGCACACATAACCGACCCTGGTATCTCAGTGCCCCATCTGCTCCGATCTCAAAAGATGTAATTTTACACTGTTGAATTCTCTCTCTCAATCATACTAAGGTAGGATCTTCATATTTCCGTGCTTTTACCTCGGCTACCAAAGATGATTCTGATGTATTCTGTACAGTAATACCTCCGTCATCAGAGTCTAACAATCTAATTCTCATATTGGCTAGTTGATGAAGTTGTTTAGTCAACCCCTATTTACCTGCCTCAATGTGTACTAAGCTTCCAATTGACTTACGATTGAGAGCGTCTGCCACAACATGGCTTTACCGGGATGGTACAATATCTCGACATCGTAATCGTTCAGTAATTCAAGCCATCTACATTGACTCAAATTCAAATCCTTTTGATTGAAGATGAATTGTAAACTCTTGTGATCTGTGTAGATGTCAACATGGATGCCGTATAAGTAGTGCCGCCATATCTTCAAAGCATATATTACTGCAGCCAATTCCAAATCATAGGTCGGGTAATTCTTTTCATGCTTTTTCAATTGTCTTGATGCATAAGCAATCACCTTTCCATGTTTCATCAATACGCACCCCAAACCTATACCCGAGGCATCACAATATACCACATAACCTTTTGTTCCTTCTGGGAGAGTGAGCACTTGCGCAGATGTCAAATCGATTCTTTAACTCCTAAAAACTTCGTTCACAAGCGTCAGACCACTGGAACTTAGTAGCTTTCTGTGTTAACTTAGTCAATGGTGCTGATATAGAGGAAAACCCTTCTACAAATCGCCTATAATATCCTGCTAGCCCCAGGAAACTGCGGAATTATGATGGTGTTGTAGGTCTCAACCAATTCTTTACTGTATCGATCTTTTGAGTGTCGACACTAATACCCTCGTCATATATCACATGGCCAAGGAATGCTACTGAGTTCAGCCAGAATTCACATTTGGAGGGCTTAGCATATAACTTACGATCCTGAAGTGACTGTAATACTATCCGTAACTGGCCCGCATGTTCTGCCTTAGAACGAGAATACACCAAAATGTCATCAATGAATACGATCACGAACACATTAAGATAGGGACTGAATACAATATTCATGAGATCCATGAAAGCTGCTGGGGCATTTGTTAGCCCGAACGACATCACCAAGAACTCAAAGTGCCCATACCTTGTCTGGAAGGCCGTCTTTGGAATATCCTTCTCCTTAACCCTCACCTGATGATACCCTGAACGTAAGTCAATCTTGGAGAAATACTTGGCACCCTAGAGTTGGTCAAACAGATCGTCAATCCTTGGAAGTGGATACTTGTTCTTTGCAGTAAACTTATTCAATTGTCGATAATCGATACACATCCTTAACGACCCATCCTTCTTCCACACGAACAGGACTGGTGCACCCCAAGGTGAAGTGTTAGGCCTAATGAATCCCTTATCCAGCAAGTCCTTCAACTGCGCCTTCAACTCTTGCAACTCTACTGGGGCCATCCTGTATGGAGGAATAGATATGGGTTGAGTGTCAGGCAACACATAAATGCTAAACTCAATCTCCCTTTCAAGAGGAAGGCCTGGGAGTTCATCTAGGAAAATATCTGGAAATTCATTGACCACGGGGATGGATTGTAGAGTAGGCGGATTTGCCTCCGCATCCCTAACGCGAACGAGATAATATATGTAACCTTTTGAGATAATCTTCCTTGCCTTAAGATAGGAAATAAACTTACCTTTCGGCGTAGCAATGTTCCCTTTCCATTCGATGACGGGTTCATCACTAAATTGAAACCTAACTATCTTCGTACGATAATCAACATGTGCATAGCATGAGGCCAACCGGTCCATTCCCATTATCACATCGAAATCAACCATTTCTAATTCAAATAAATTCGCCGAGGTTTGACGACTACAAATCATCACTGTGCAACCTTTATATACCCTTCTAGCAATCACAGAATCTCCTATCAGAGTAGATACCGCAAGTGGTTTACTTATCAATTCAGGTTCAACGCCAAATTTATTAGCCACAAAGGGTGTAACATATGATAATGTAGATCCCGGATCAATCAACGCATATACATCATAAGAAAACACAGACAATATACATGTAACAACATCTTGAGATGACTCGAGATCCTGTCGACCTACTAGAGCATAGGTTCAGTTTTGAGCACCACTCGAACTCGGAACTACACCTCTACCTCTACCACGACCTGTCGACTGCTGAAAACCCCGTGCTGGAGGTCGAACCAAACACAGATCCAGTCAGCTGAGCCATACCACCACCTTCTCTGTTAGGACAATCCCACATCATATGGCTAGGTTTTCCACAAGAATAGCACGCATCAGAACCTTGACGGCACAGTCCAAAGTGGGCCTTGCCGCACTGATCACAACGGGGTGTTGGGGGTCTCGTCTGGCTAGTATCTCTATGATATCGCGAGCCTGATGCCCGCGAACTCTGACCTAGACCAGAATAAGTAAATCGATCATACCGAGGCCTCTAAAATTGTGGAGGGGCACTAGCTACAGGTGGCTCCGAACTCCTCGAAGACTGGGGCCTAACAATGCCTCTAAAGTCATGAGAATACCCTACAAATCTCTCCCTCTTATGCTTTCCCCTGTCCTGCTCCCTATCTGCCCTTTGTTGGTGTTTACGATCCTCTGGGGTCTGGGCATAAGCCTGAATACGGGAAATATCCATGCCCTCCACCAATGAGGCTATCGTACACTCATTTATCAGATGTGGTCCCAACCCGTTCACGAACATATGCACCCTATCACTCATCTCGTTCATCATATGAGGAGCATACCTTTCTAAAGAATCAAGCTGCATATTATACTCTCGCACACTCATATTACCTTGTCTAAGGTTCAAGAACTTATCTGCTCTAGCTCGTCGTATCTCAACTGGAAAATAGTGACGAAGAAAGGCCTCAAAAAATTCCTTCCACACAGTTGGAGGGGCGTTCAGACCCCTGGATCTCTCCCAACTATCATACCAGAAAACTGCTAAATCCCGTAACCGATAAGAAGCCAACTTTACTGCCTCTGTATCTGTAGTATGCATAACCCGCAGTGTACGATGAACCTGGTCAATAAAAGTTTGGGGGTCCTCCTTGGGGTCTGATCCAGTAAACACTGGAGGGTCTAGATTAATAAAATCACGAACTCTCGTACTATCCGGTTTATCAACAGCATCGGTATTCTGCCTCTGAGCCTGAGCAGCTACCAAGCTAGTCAACAACTGCATCGCACTCTGCATATCCTGGTCTATAGGGCCAGACAGAGGAACTGCTGGTGCTGGGTGCCTCCTAATATCCTCTGGATGAGAAGGAGTAGATGAGGTATGAGACGACATCTCACTTTGAGCCTCACTTTGGCCTGCTCTGGCTTGAGGCACCTGAATGGTACCCTCTCCCGCAGCTATATCAAGTCGTCTACTAATCTCTTGCTTCCTAGTCGAAGGCATCGCTAAAAGAAAACAAGGTTAATGTCAAATACGAACACTAAAGACTAATCTCTACGCATAATCTAGATTAAGGAAGAAGGTAACCACCCTAGATGTCATGTGTGAACAACTAATTTTTGACCACACCCAAATTCTATACTATTTTGCTGTAAATATTTCTTTTAGGTCTAATCTTAATATTTTAAATTTTTTATCTTATTCTTAATAGGTTCTATTTAAGAAAAGTAAAAACAACAAAAAATATTCACATTCTTAGAATATAAGATTTGTTCCTATGTTTAAATAGAA
>ML412934.1:0-34877 GCA_005239525.1 Nicotiana knightiana | reverse complement strand
AAGAAAAACTAAGTAGAATCCTCTGTCAGAAGTCTGCATAAGCTGCATCAGCCGAATCCCCCTGTCAAAAGTCTGCATAAGTTGCATCAGCCGAATCCCTTTAATGTGATGTTTTTGGGTCTATTTATATGTTTAGAATGAACCCTAAACGTCTCAAAGACTTCTATTCTAACTTGGAAACACTTAAAACCCGTCAAAACTCGAACCTCACCGAAATAGGCACCCAGGCGTTATGGGTCTAACGCCTGGGTAACGCCAGGACCCCCCAGGCGTTATGGGTCTAACGCCTGGGTAACGCCAGGACCCCTCAGGCGTTATGGGTCTAACGCCTGGGTAACACTAGGCTACCCCAGGCTGTTTGGCTCTGACGCCCAACTATCGGCCGGGCGTCCCCTCTCGCGTATTCTTTGACGTATTTGCATCCGTTTAGCCCCGTTTCCATTTCCAATTCACCTACACATAAAACAAACCCTATTAAGCACATACGACGTGTATTTTATCATTAAAGCTCATAAAATGCAAGGTATATAATGCTTAAAATCATGAATTCTAGCCACTCATCAGAAGACGAGAGGCTCCAAAAGTAGGTGACATTTTGAGAAGCAATATGCTATTCTCTGTTCTTTAATTCTTTCTTTCTGAGTTCTCTTCTTTGCGTTACAAGTGAAGAAGCTGTATGACCAAGCTTTCTCCAAAATGCAAGATGAGTTGAATCATCGTGAGGAGGAGCTTGAGAAGCTTATGGCGGATTCGGTCGAGCTGGGGGCTCTGTGCGCTCTAAAGGAAGAGGAATTGGTCTACCTTCGGGCAAGCTCTGAGAGAGCACTTCAGGAAAGGGCCGACTTCTCCGAGCATGTACGTTGGTACCCATATTCTTATTCTTAGTTGTAATGCTTGGTGCTGATTGACCTACTTTTTTCTTTCATATAAGGCAGAAGGACGCCATGGTGGAGCGGCTTCGAGAGGAGGTTGTGGCGAAGGACACCGAGGTCTTAGAGCTGGCTCGGCTGAATAATGTCGCAGCTTCGCAGAGGGAGGTGCTTCGGCGGGAGCTATCCTCGGTTCAAGACCTTCTCCAAGGTGCTCAGGAGGAAGCTGTTGTGCTATCTGAGGCCAAGGCTGAGACCAGTGAATATGCCTCCTCGTACAAGAGAGATGTTGCTGCTGCAAATGTCCGGGCAAGGGAGATATCCGAGAAGGCCGAGCTGAAGCTGGCTCGGGCAGTTAATTATGCCCGGGCGTAAGCCAAGAGACAAGCTTTAGAGGAAGTGAGTGCCAAATGTGCGGATCTTTCTGCCGATATCGAAGAGGCCAAGGCCCTGGAGGAATAATTGGCAATGCCGAGCACATCAGATGAGGGCTCTGAAAGCGGCTCGGGCAGCAGCGAAAGCGAAGAGTAGATTTTCCTCCTTTTTTTTTTCCTTTTTCTGTATGCGGGAACCTTCGGGGGAACTTTTTGTAAAGAACTATTGTAAATCAATTTTTTGAAATAGAATATCCTTTATCACATTTTGCACAAACTTAGTTCCAACAATATGACTTTTATGCTTCGATTCATAGCTTCCTCAAAACTCGCACTTGCAATAGCAAATCCCCTCGAGATCGGACACCTTCTCGAGGCTAGGTCGGCAAGCGAGATTTGATTCCTCGAACCCTTTATGATGATATAATTTATGTGACGTGAGCAAGGTGGCCCCACCGGGACACATCCCCAAACGTTATGATGAGTTGTCAGAAATTGAATGGCCTTCAAAGAAGTTGGTTGGCTACCTTTAGTTCTATAAATATTATTGCTTCTCCTTCATTGTAACTCTTGCACCTTTGCAAAAACCTCAGCTTTTCTTTCAACTTTCTCATCCCTTTCCCGTCTTTGTAAAAACTAGTTCCGCTCTTTCCTGTTTATCTCTGCTTTGAGTAGCTATGGTCGCCGTGCCCGAATATGTTCACCAAGAAGAGGGAAATTCTTCTTCTGCCCCTAGCCTGGCTAGTGGTTCACCTTCGGCGTATGGTGACCTGACCTCGTTCTACTTCATTCTGAAAAAAACTTTGCATTAGAGAAACCCTTCGACGCCCCGGGCCATCAAGAGCATGCCTCGAGTTTCGTTCAATCGGTAGAATAAAACCACCTCGAGCTCGTGAGGAGTGACTGTGGCTGGGGGGAAAATGTGGTGTTGCAGATACCCTCTCGAGAAGAGAACGTCATGACTTATGTTGAGGGGTTCTTGACCGTGTATACGTGACCATTTACATTAGTCACCCTTGACCGACTTGTGCTCGAATTCTGCAAAAGGTACAAAGTCACCCCCGCACAGATTCATCCATCCTTTTAGCAGATAGTGCTGATGATGAGGTATTTCACCGAAAAGGCTGAACTCGAATTTACCCTCAGCCACCTCATTAGGCTATATCGACCTCAGTATTGTCGAGGCCTAATTGTTTTACGACGCCGGTCCACCAGGATTTTCATTGCCAGTGATGAAGAGGACCGAAACAGAGGATGGATGAGTTGATTTGTTCGGGTGAGGACCATAAATATCATTCCAGTGAAGTTCCTGCCTTTTTCCCGAAAAATGGAACTTCAAACGTAAGTGCCTCGTCGTGCCTTATTGTCTTTTTTTTTTTATCAATTTATAAGAGAGTTTCCTTTTCTCATTTTCAGCGGTCCCGTGGGTGCCCGGGGAGGTCCCCGATCTTGCGGACTGGACTCGAAAGTTGGCAGCTTCCTCGACATACGACGAGCGCAATTGGCGTGATCTCTCGAAGGGCAGATGGTAAGAAAAGCACCACGGTATGAGTTGTGTGGTATCCCTTTTGATGATCTTTTCCTTTTGTGCGCACTAACTTGGACATCGCAGGTGTTGATGGGTTTTCCAAAATGAGGTCGTGCCCCTTCGAGGAGAGGGAAGGCCCGAGGGAGGACAATAAGCGAGGAAGGTCCTCTATAGGTGAGGACATTCTTGATGAGGCAGGGCCTTCTCGGAGACATAAAGGAGATGTTGTTGCTGAGGAGAGCTTTATATACGTTGGTCATTCTATAGACGTCGACTCCTCTTGCGAGGATGATTCTCTGTCTACGGCTCGAGTCGGGGGCCCTTCCGAGGTTGCCGATTCAGCCAGGCCTAGGACCTCTAATTTTGAAGAAGATGTTCCCCAAGAGAGACAGGGCAAGGGTCCTCCACCATCGTCTGCTTCTACCCTCGAATGTAATTCGAGGGATGCTCGGGACCAGGGGTCGCCCGAACCAAGTGAGGTTTCGAATGGGCATAACCCTACTGAGAGCGGTTCAACTGGGGCCGATGAGGCCAGGCCACTAGATGCATGTTCAACTTTTAAGGAGGCCTAGCGTCTTTGTTCCAAAGTGAATTTTAATCGGACTTGCTGGCTTTTTAGCTCTGAATCTTCCTTCTTTGAAATGAAGTTTTTCTTTTGTAGGTTTTTGACAAATTCAAGTTCGAGTTGCTCCACTGTGAGACCCGATTGCGGTAAGCTTTGGGTAAGAAAATATCTCTCAAGCTTCTTTGTAATGAGAAGACCAAAGAGTTGATACATCTTCGGGTTGATTTGCATCGGAGCCGGATTTGTGAAAGCAAACTCGAGCATCAGGTAACCCTTACCCTGAAGGGGTACGTGCTTCCTTTCTTGCTTTTGGGAATTAACGCTCGGTGCTTCAGTTGCAGGAAAAGACAGAAGCGTTAGAGCGCCTTTGGGGCGAGGTCGGGAAAGTTAGGTCCAAATACTAAGCGTTGAAGGCACAGGTAGGCGTATATGTTGTGGCCCAAAGGAATGCTTTGGCCAAGGTTGCTGCCCTCGAGATACAACTTTGCAATACCCAAGAAGATAGCTCAATTCAGGCGAGCAGGATTGCCAAGCTCGAGGCTGATCTTCTAAGTATGAAGGTCGAGGTTGTGGATGCTCGAGCCGAAGTTGAGGAAGTTCGAGCGAAGGCAGATAAGAAGGTGGTTGTTTACTTGAAAGATGCTCCTAACGCTCGATTTGAGCTGAGAGGAGCTTTCTACATAGAGAGAAGGGGAAATGAGTATGCCCGATACAGGTCTCAGAGGGAGACCCTCGAAGAGATACATGTTAGGGGCTTTGACCTCTCGGAAGAGATAAAGCAGGCCAAGGCGGACGAGATCGACGCCAAGTTTTTCCTTTCTTCTTGAGCTGGTGCTGGTATTTGAAGGCCGTCATGGGAGCTGACCCAAGGGGCCTTTGAAAGGAGTTGGTCCCGAGAGTAAACTAGATTTTATGTTTTGTTTGTTTGCATAAGACTCATGTGGGAGTGTTGTAAATATGAATTTGTAATGCATATATATATATATGAAAGATTCTTTGGTTTGATTTGCTTGCCGATAGTTAGCCCGATGGATTGGACTTTGAGATGAAACCCTTGGGGTTATAAATTGGCCCTGAGGTTCTTTAAGCTAGCGACTCGGGCCCTTATGATTTAGGTCGGTACGACCTTCGGTGTAGCTGGCGACTTCGGCCCTTACGCTCTTTTGTCCCTGAGGCTCTTTAGATGACCGTATCGGGCTTAGTCTCCGAGTTGGGTTTTGACTCAAGCTTAACGGCCATCAGGTTTTCATATTGTCCCTGAGGTGCTTTGGGTCGGTATGACCTGTAGCTGGCGACTTGGGCTCTTACGCGTTAGGTCGATACGACTTCTAATGTAGCGGGCGACTCGGGCTCTTACACTTTTTTGGTTAGTACAACCTTTAATGTAGCTGGCGACTTGGGATCTTACGCTTTAGGTTGGTACAACCTTTGACCGGTTCTTTTCGAAGCTTTTCGAAGTAATTGGAGGCCTGTGATTTTGTGGCAGCAGTCGGATGTCTCCGAGTTGCGTTAGCTTGGCCACAACCTTATGACATTGGTCATTGTATTTGGCCATAGACTTTTAGTCCCCGAGTGAGATAGCCATGGAGTCTATATCGAGGGTATGCCTTTTGGGTCTTACATGTTCTATATATAGCCTTGAATTTGATATTGGGTTTATGCTTTGGGTCAGTATGACCTATAGTTGGCGACTTGGGCTCTTACGCGTAAGGTCGATACGACAAGCTGGCGACTCGGGCTCTTACGCTTTAGGTCGGTACGACTAGCTGACGACTTGGGCTCTTACGCTTTAGGTCGGTACGACCTTGCTTAGGGTATTACAATTTTGATGTTGCCTCGTGGAGGGCTTACGAGTTTGAAGTTACCTGCACTGAGGTCTTACGGCTTTGGTGGTTGATAGCTCGGTGAGCCGACAGTCGGGGACAGTCCCCGAGTCGGAGTTAATATTGACTCGAGGAGGACTTATGAGCTTGAAGTTACCTGCCCTGAGGTCTTACGGCTTCGATTTTTTGGCGACTGGATGGAGTGACTGACGAGGACAGTTCCTGAGTGCTTGATAAGTTTTTGTCCCTGGGGTTGTCTTTTGTTAAAATAGCAAACTTCTTTGATGTGTGAAATATTTCAATCATAGAAGGTACTTCTCTAATTACTTGGTACAAGTAAACATGTTTTTACCATCGAGGGTTTGATTATTCTATGCGGACACGGTTCGTTCGTGTTTGGTCTGATACATCATTCTCCTGTCAAGACCCTCTTTGGCATATTCCAGTGATTTCCCGGGGGGAGGGGGGGTGCCCCTTGGTATTCGAGGTTGATCAAAGAGAAGCCTTGAATACTTGGTGAATTCTCCTTAGGTAGCATATGAATATTTCCTCGTTAAAAACCTTTCTAGTAAAACCCTTTTGGGATAAAATCTGACGTGAGGGAAAAAGAGTGTAACGCATGCTTTAAAACCTAAGGCCTTCGAGCTGAGGGGTGCTTCGACTCCTTTCAATCGAACACATGCACGCAGTTTATAGTTAGTGATTGTTACTTGGCTATTTGCTTGTTTTTTGGATCCTTAGATGTATAAGGTGTCGGTGCCACATCGTGCACTCCGAACATTTCTTTTGCTGCGTGCTGCTCTTCGTATACTATTTTTACTCCATCCTTCGTAGGGAACTTCATCATTTGGTGAAGAATTGATGGCAACACCCTCATATTGTGGATCCATGGCCTTCCAAGCAATGCGTTGTACCTCATGTCACCTTCGATGACATGAAACTTGGTAACCTAAATTGTGCCGGCCACATTGACCGGGAGGATTATTTCCCTTTTCGTTGTTTCGCTAGCCATGTTGAACCCATTGAGGACTCGAGAGGTGGGTATGATCTACTCGAGCAACTCGAGTTTCTCTACCACCCTTGATCGAATTATGTTGGCCGAGTTACTTGGATCCACGAGCACACATTTAATTTGAAATTTATTGAAAAGAAAAGAAATTACTAGTGCGTCATTTTGAGATTGAGATAAGGTCTCAATGTCCTCTTTGCTGAATGAAAGGGAGTCTTCAGGTATGTAGCTCCGAGCTCTCTTTTCCATGATAATTGATAGTTTCATTTGCTAAAAAATGGGTCCCTGGGGGATGTCAACTCCACCAATAATCATATGGATTATGTGTCGTGGCTCTTTTATTTCATTTTTTTGGTTTTCCTCTCTTTCCCGAAATTGATTTTTACCTCGGTCGCTGATGAATTCTTGAAGGTACCCTTTGCTGATTAGTCGGACCACCTATGACCGTGGGTATCGTGATATTCACATATCAAGTTGGGGTTCCTTTGTGAAAGATTTGATAGCACGGTCTCGGCCACCTGGTGTCCCTGATCTTGCTTATGGCCGATATGATGTCTGAAACATCGATTTTGAAGTTCTATTCAGATAGTCGAGGTGCTTCTACTGGCCCTGCATTCCTCTCAAACCTCGCTTTGCTCACGAGTCCCCGAGGATTCTGTCCTCGGTCCATCCTTTGGTCACTTCGAGGTACGTTTCGTCTCGGGATATTTCTCCAATTTTCTACGTATGGTTGATACCTTTCTTTGTTTGGCCTTGGCTTTCTTCCTGAAATCCTCTATTCTTTTTCTAAGACTCTACTAGTGTACACCGAGCCCGAGGGAGATTCCAATTGGTCGTCCTCGACCCTTATCTTCAACCGGTACATATTGTGCACATCAGCCCAAACTATGGCGGGGTACTCGATCAAATTTTGCTTCAGTTGATTCGAAACTATCGAGCTTATCTCACTCAAGTCCTGAGTGAAGGCTTGTACCGCCCAATCGTCGGAGACCGGTGGTAATTTCATCCGTTCCAATCGAAAGCGGGACACGAACTCCCTTAACATCTCATTCTCCCTTCTCTTGATTTTGAAAACATCAGATTTTCTTGTAGCGACCTTGATGGCACCAGCATGTGCTTTCACAAAGGAGTCCTCCATCATGGAAAATCAATCTATCGAGTTTGGGGGCAGGTTATGATACCACATCATGGCCCCTTTGGATAGTATTTCTCAGAATTGTTTCAGTAGAACAGATTCAATCTCTTCGTCTCTCAGGTGGTTCCCTTTCACAGCACAAGTGTAGGCAGTAATGTGCTCATTGGGGTCCGAAATTCCGTTGTACTTCGGGAGATCGGGCATTCTGAATTTCTTTGGGATAGGCATCGGAGCTACACTTGATTGGAATGGCTTTTGCATGAACTTTTTTGAATCTACACGTTTCAGAATCGGGGGTGCACCTGGGATCTGATCGACCCTCGAGTTGTAGGTCTCCACTTTTTTGTCGTTAGCTTCTATCTTGTTTTTACCTAATTCAATCCTTTTTGCGAGGTCTTCGAGCATCTTCATAATGGCGGGGTCGGCTGCTGACCCATTATTGCTCGATCTTTCTGGTGCCTGTTCGACTCAAGGATCGGTTTCTAGTGGTGCCGTGCTCGAGGTTCTCTGATGGATTTGTAGTTGAGCAATAGCCATCTGTTGTGTCTGCAACATTTCAAAAATAACCTGAAGGCTAACTTCCATTTACTTTTGAGCAGGGGTTCCCTGTGCTTCACCTTGGTCTTCTTCACGAACGCTTCCATTTGTATGAGAGCTCACATCGACATGTTGAGCGTTCACGTGAGCCTTCATTGACAGGGATTTGTACTTGTGCCCATTCAGGGTATTGCGGTGGCACACCGGCACCTGAGGTAGCTGCACCATTTTCTCTGTGGTCCTCAGGACCGTTGTTTTCATGTGTGTTTACTGAGTTAGACATTTCCTGACCTAAAATTGAAGATTCTTGGGTAAGAAAAAGTGTGAAGTATAACTTGTGTTTATAGAAAATCAGCACTAAGAAAATCACTATTATTTTTAGCCCCACGGTAGTCGCCAAACTGTTTACCTTGAAAATGGTAATTACAACTATATTTGATTAAGTGGTTCTAAAAATACGTAATATATTTTAATACCAGTTGTTTAGGCAGTAGATGTTGAGTGTGAAGTGAGAAAAACGAAATAAGAGCGAAAGAAACGAAATTATATAAACCGGGTAATGGGGAGACCAGCCTCGATGGTGGTCAGAAAGGCCTCGGGTTCGAGCTTTAGAAGCTTGACTAGGGCTTATCGATAACAGTATAACCGTATTGAATTCCTTAAGGATGGCCTATTTATGATCAATAATAAGCAATAAGTGAATAATAATTCAAAAAGTCAATAAATGAGAAGCAATAAATCAATGAAGCAATTATAGAGAATGTTTTAGCTAAGGAGCAGAGGATATTCTTGTTCTTGTATTGAATATCTAGTGTGTTACAAAGTCAGAAAGGTCCCTTTTATATATGAGGGGAAATCCCAACTTCGTACATGCGCAATTAATGTAAAGAGATATGGTTGGTACATCCCTTTAATACAATGGTACGGGCTTGTACTATTTTGTGTATCTTGTCAGTTTTAACCATATTTCAATAGGGAATTTCCCGCCTTTCCATGTTGGCCTTTGATATGTACTACCTCGAGGTCGAGGACCTCCAATATGCTCCTCGATACCAAAACTCGGGCCATCGAGCCTTCATTCCTATCGAAATAGCCGTGAAATCGGGCTCTCTGATTTTAGTGGTATACACACAATTCCCATAAAGTCAACCCCAAGCTCGCACGCTCAAAACCGGGGTCTAATGGAAAATTTTGACTACCCATGACCCCACGAGTCCACATATGTGTTTTGTTTTCAAGTACGAGTCTAAATCAACTCTCGAACTCAACTCTTCATTTTTCAAACTTTGAAAAAAATCCCAATTTTCCTCTATGATTCTCATAAGTTTGATGTTAAACCTAAGATATAATCATGAAATCTTTGGAAATTGAATGTGCTAACTTGGTCAGCCTATTCACAATCGCCCACACTGCGTCAAATTTCTTCAGAGTCCATGGGAGCTAAACATCAAAATATATGGTAATGCACTCCCACTTCCACTCAGGAATCTCAGGGTTCTGAAGCAAACCTCCCGGCCTCTGATGCTCATACTTCACTTGCTGGTTTTTCAAGCATCGAGCCATATGTGCCACTATATTTTTCTTCATTCATCTCCGCCAATAGTGTTTCCTCCAATAAAGATACATCATAGCATCATCAGGATTAATGGAATACCGCAAACTGTGGACCTTCTCAAGAATCAACTCATGCAAACCATCTACATTAGGCACACGTATCCGGCCTTGCATTTGCAATAGTCCATCATCTCCAATGGACACCTCCTTAGTTATGAAGTATCCTTAAGGACAGGCAAATGGGGATCGTCATACTGATGCTCTTTGATGCACTCATATAAGGAAGATCGAGAAATCATGCAAGCAATAACCCGACTACGCACTGAAACATCAAACCTCACGAACTGCTTGGCCAAAATCTGAACATCCATGGATATTGGCCTTTTTGATGCTGGTAGATATTCAAAACTACCCATACTCTCTGCCATTCTACTCAAGGCGTCAGTCACCATATTGGCCTTCCCGAGATAATAGAGAATAAGGATATCATAAACTTTCAGCAACTCTAACCATTTTCGCTGCCACAATTGAGATCTTTCTTCTTGAACATATCCCGGAGACTCCGAGGGTCGGTATAGACCACACATGCAACACCGTACAAATAGTGCCTCCAAATCATCAATGCATGAACAATACCTGTCAGTTCTAGTTCGTGCACCGGATAATTCTTCTCATGAACCTTCAACTGCAAGGATGTGTAGGCAATAATCCTATCGTCTTGCATCAACAATGCACCAAGCCCAATACGCAATGAATCAGAATACACAATGTAAGTCCCCAAACCCGTATGCTACACCAACACTAGGTTGTAATCGAAGCATTCTTGAGCTTTTGAAAGATCGCCTCACACTCCTTGGACCATCTAAACGGAGCACCCTACTAGGTCTATCTAGTCAATGGTGTAGAAATGGTAGGCCCAAATGACATCATGAGGAACTCGTATTGACCATACAGAGTACTGAAGGCAGACTTCAGAATATCAGGGTCCCGAATCTTCAGTTGGTGTTACCCTGACCACAAATCAATCTTCGAGAACACTCTGGCACCCTGAAGTTGGTCAAATAGGTCACCAATGCACGGTAATGGGTACTTGTTCTTCACTGTAACCTTTTTCAACTTCCTATAATCGATACACATCCACATCGAGCCATTTTTTTTCTTTACAAACAGAACCAGATCAACCCAAGGTGACAAACTAGGCCAGATGAAATCCTTATCAAGCTACCCTTGCAGTTATTCAATTAATTCCTTCAACTACACTAGCACCAAACAATATGGTGGAATTGAAATGGGCCCAGTGCTCGGCAACAGGTCAATTCCAAAATCGATATCTCTATCGGGCAGCATGCCTGGTAGCTCTGCTAGAAACACGTCAGAGAAATATCTCACTATCGGAACTAACTCAAAGGTAGGAGTATCAACACTAACATCCCTCACAAAGGCTTGATATGCCCCACACCCCTTCTCAACCATCTTTTGTGCCTTAAGGATGGACATAACCTTACTCGGAATATAATCCAATGTACCTCTCAACTCCAACCATGGCAAACCTGGTATAGCTAATGTCACAGTCTTGGCGTGACAACACAGAATATCATGATAGGGTACAACTAGTCCATGCCCAATATCACATAAAAGTCTACCATATTGAGTAAAAATATATCAACGCTGGTCTCACAACCACCAATAATAACTAAACATGATAGATACACATGGTCTATAATAATATAATCCCTTACGGGCATGGACACGAATGCATGAGAACTCAATGAATCACGAGATATACCCAAATACGAAGAAAAGTAAGATGACACAATACCTGTAATGATAGCATCCGATGAAACCGCCTTTATCCTACTAGGAAAAGCATTAAAACGACTCTGGCCTCTCCCTCTAGGGGGACCTCTACCCGCCTGACCTCAACATTTTAGCTGGTATAGCAGGTGGAACGGCGACTGGGGAAGCAACATGGCATGCGAACCATGTGGACACTGTGGAGCATGTGTAGTCTGTGGAGGTTCTCCCCAACTAACTATAGGTTAGTCACTCACCATATGTCTGGTACCACCATACATAAAACAAGCTCTCGGTAAGTGTTGATGCTGAAACTGACCCTATGCCGATCGACTAAACTGACCACTGAAGGCACCCTATGCAGGAGGTGCACTAGAAAGTGGCTAAGAAAAATAGGCAACCTGGGACCTCGTAATAGCAGGCGAACTGTGATTACCTGGAAGTGCTGATTGAACTGGGCGGCTCACATAGCCTTTGCCATGACGGGCTACAACTGGACCGCGGGCACCACTATATCTTGTAGAATCTCGAGGCCTCTTGGCCTCTTTTTCCCCCTTCTCACATCCCCACATACCCTCCAACCTCCGCACGATCTCTACCACCTGCTGATAGAGAGTATCTGTCTCCAAATCTCGAGCCAAGCTGAATCTAATACCATAGTTGAGCCCTTTGATGAAACTGCATGTCGGTATAGCTAACTGAATCTGATAGCATTCTCTGACGGTGTCACAGTCCCCCAATACAGTTGCTCAAACTATGTGCACCATGCATCTCGAAGGGTCTGGAGAACAAACTCTCTCAGAAACAGCCATGAGAACATAGCCTAAGTGAGTGGGGCATCATCAGCTGGTATACCCTCCTCGTATGTCTGCCCCTACTTATACGCTGCTTCTAACAACTAAATTTTAGTAAAAGAAACTATGCTTACCTCCACAATGCCCATGGTGTAGAGAACACACTGGAACTTCTCTATACAACCATGCGCATCCTTGGTAGTTATGCCACTGAAATTAGGAGGATCGTACTTCTTGAACCTATCGAGTATCCTCTGCTCGTCCTCAGATGTCATTGGCCTGACCTCAGGCTCAGCCGGAATAATTGGGTGCACTAGTGTAACATCAAGAACTTTATTAGTGTGGACCCGCTACTCTTCAGTACGGGCCTTGGGAATCTGTGCTCCTCCCCAGGCTTGAGATGTGGCTGGTGCAAGGAGAATCAATCCAGCCTAAGCAAGATTGCGAACATGCACAGAAATTGGGCTAGGGTGTCTTGAAGCTGAGGGACAGTACCAGACTCTTTGGGTGCCTTTCCCCTAATCAAAGCTACTGGTGGCTCCCCAATCACTACTGGGACAGGTTCTATGGCTACAACACGTGCCCTTCCTCGGTGTCGCGTGGCTTTAGCAGGGTGTGCATGTGTCTGATCATCAGATCCAACAAGACGTGTCCTCACGATCTATGTGAGAGTGGAAGACAAAGATTCAGATTTTGAAGTCAACCAATTCGCACATAAGGAATCAAAGAAGTGGAATTCCCTAACAGTTATGTATCCTCTCGAAGATAAGTATAGACGTCACTATAACGATCCGTAAGACTCCACTAAACCTGCTTATGACTCGTAACACCTATGAACCGAGAGTTCGGATACCAACTTGTAACGGCTCCAATTTCCCACCTTAGGATGTCGTGATGGCCCCTAGTAAGTAAGACTAGGTAACCCTAACATGCATTAAGAGATAGTACAAAATAACAAGTTAAACATCAAATTTAATTTTGAAAGTATCATAACAAAACCCCAACGGTACAACTAATGAATAACTCCCGAAATCTGGTGGAACTGAGTCATAAGCACTACAAGAGTGTACATATAGTCTAAAAATACAATACTATTTGAATGGAAAGTTTATAGTAGAATATCAAAATATAAAAGGTGACTTCAAGGCATGTGAACGTCAGACAGGTGTACCTTGAAGTCTCCAAAATGGCTAATCAATCACTGGCGTCCTGCACGGGCAAAAGTACATGGATCTGCACAAAAAATATGCAGAAGCGTTGTATGACTACACAGCAATGGTACATAGTAAGTATCAAGCCTCGGTAGATTAGTGATGAGAACATGTAAAGACGCCTACTAGGATACGAAAGCCAAAAGGGATACAACATAGTCTAATAATTGAAAGTGTGAAAGTAAATGACACACAAGTAGTTCAATAATATATGGTACAACAGAACTTTAAGCGATAAAGGCAACAAGTAGAGGACACATGATGAAACAACATATAGCCAAACATGGAAAAATACATGTGATACAATGAAGAGAACAACAAAAATTGGGCAACTAACAAGCCTCTTTTAGCATGGAATGTACAACAAGAATCACAACTGAGGTACCGCCTCATATTCAAATTTCTCTACTTCAATCACAATCTTTCCTTATATCACCGCATGAGCCTTATATTTAGTTTTAGTAATCATTTTTCCCAAAATAGCTACACGTGATTTAGCCCATTTATCTTATTGTGTGGCTTAAATTAATTTCCTTACTAGAAATATGCATATCAAGCCCAATTTATCTCACTGCATGTGTATCAACTCTTATCCTTATAACACTCTATGCGTACCAATATAACAACACAGTAACAACTCGCATAACAAGTTCCCTATGTCACAACTTGCCAAAATCAACAATACCAATATTTTAACCACATATAGCCCATGGCTCAATCACAATGTGTACAATGATCTCAAAAACGACAAGATGAACGAGGGATACTTAAAGGAAAGATACCTTAACAAATAACAAGTTCACCTCAGTGTGATAATGCCTTTTGTGACTTCAACACAAATAACTTAACAAGAAGATATTCCACGAAATATCAACTTGAAGTAAGAGTAATTCAACAATTAAAGGGGTAACAAAACAATAAGGGAGATAGCCACTTCAACTAAGGCATATAAGAGAAACTACAACAATATAGGATAGAACAAGTGCTAGTAATTTCAAGTAATGCATGTAAGAGTAAATTTTATTATGAAAGATGTAACAGGCTCTAACGAGTTCAATTAAGTACATGGAAGAAGTCTAAACTGGTAAATGTCACGACCCAAATTTCCCTCCGTTCGGTATCGTGATGGCACCTAGTCTTAGGGACTCGTAAGCCTAACACTTACTAAATAACAACAATAATAAAAGGAAAACTAACAGTCCCGATATAGAATCTCAACTGAATGAACAAACTTTCCCAAAACCGGTAATACAAGTCATAAGCTCTACGAATCTTCTTCAACTTCTAAGTACAACTGTTTGGAACTAAATACAACAGTGTATGACATGAATATAAAAATGACCGAACGTTACATCTATCTAAGAATTCACGGAATAATTTATAACAATGACAATATAAAGTGGAAGGAAATTATAGAAATCAATCACGAAACATCACAAAATTACACAGAGAGATAGACAGCAAAACAAGCCGAATCGAAAGGAAACTCAATACAATAGAGAATACCAATAACTCAACTCCACGTTGGTTTGTTCACATCGGGCCTTAGCCGTTAAAATCCATAATTGGTAGAAATCATTAAACAACAGTTCATATATAAAACTTTTACAAATGAAATCATTTTTAGTATGGAAGAGTTTACTTTGAAAACATACTTTCTCCAAGAGTGGATATAAGTATATTTAATAGAGAGAATTACGTAAAACATAGTTTCTTTCAAAATACGAAACTTCCCAAAGATGCTTCCCAATAAACGACTTCCAAATATCATTTTAGGCAAGGCTAGTGCTTTTCAAATATACCTTCGATATAAAAGTCATTCAAGTATAATAATTTCAAAACCATTGCTTTTTCAATAATACTTTTCAATAACATCCCTTGATCAAAATCTCCTCAAGATTTATCAACCGGAACTCAGTCCGTAACTCATAAATATTCATGCAGTACAGGACGTGCTTTAATATCATAACATGGCACGATATCACCCTTCATGATTTTACACTCTCATCCTCACAATAAATGAATAAATAAATACACGGCATCACCATTCGTGCTTACACTCTTCCACACCCAAACAACATCAAGAACAATAGTTTGGCAAGGAAAATCAACAATAAGAACCATAAACACCACATCCCGACAAGGGAGTCAACAATACAAACAATATCATTAGCAGTACATGCAGCAATAGAAACCATAACATCCCAGCTAGGGAGTCATCATCAACAACAAAATAATAAGAGAAACCACACAATCCCGGCAAGGGAAACAGCTATAACCAATCTCACACAAACAGTTAACTTCACAGAATAAACTCACTTCAACAAAGGCCAAGTAATAGGCAACATCAAGGAAATACCAATAACATAATTGTCTAACAATTAGACCTAAGTATCACTTAAGGGAATAGTGTATAAATCACAATGTAAGACTCACGGGCAAGCTTGACTCTAACGAATAGATTTTCCAACTACGGCTAGTCAAATGTAAGGCTAGATGGCACCAATTATAGTCAATTAGGCAAGCTAGGAAGAAAATATAGCATGATGATGAGAGAAGTAAAATATTCAGTTAAGTCAAGTAAGGTCAAATAGCCAACGAAGGAATCCGAAAATAAATAATTCTAATTTAAACAGGTTGGGATGAAATTAACAACCAAGGATTCAAATGTAATAATTACAAATCATACACAGATAATAAAAGAACCCACGAATCCTAAAAGGCCAATCTAATTGCTAAGTTCGAGTACATACTCGTCACCTCACATACTCGGACTACAATCAACAAGGAAAACTCAATCCTAAGGGGTAGTTCCCCCACACAAGGTTAGGCAAGATACTTACCTCAAATATCGCCAAGAACCGAGCTCTAGAAATCAAAATATGTTAAAAATGGCTTAACCCTCATTTTTGAAAATTTATATTCTGCCCAGATCATTAATGAATTGCGATTGCGGAGCATTAATTGCAATCGCGGAGAAGAAAAGGAAGGATGTCCAGGCATAAAGCATCGCGATCGCGGAGAACATAATGCGATCGCGAAGAGGAACAATTATCGCTGGCCAAAGCGCTCTATGCGATCACGAAGGATCGAGTGCGATCGCGTACGAGAAGTTACCTGCTGCCTAAATTTCTACACTATGTGATCGCAAAGCATGGAATGCCATCACGTAGAAGAATAATTTGATGCCCCAGTAGAAACACTATGCGAACGCGATGGTGCACCTGCGAACGTGGAGAAGGACGATATAGACTTGCGCGATCGCGGACCTGTCTATGCAATCGCGATTAATAAAACTGGGGTGGCCAACATTACTCTATGCGATCGCGGATCTGCATATGCGATCGCATAGAAGAAAACATCAGATAGCAGAACAACAGTGCAAAATAGGGGAGAATTGACCCGAAGCCCATCCGAAACACACCCGAAGCCCCGGGACCCCGTCCAACCATACACACAAATCATATAACCTAACACTCACTCGCTCGAGGTTTCAAAACACATAGAACAACACTACAACGATGAATTAAACCAAAAATCATTGAAATTCTTCAAAACTTCTTTAAACCTTAAATTTTGCATTTACGGTCCGAATCACATCTAATGAAGTCCGTTTCTTACCAAACGTCACAGATATGGCACAAATATTTAGTCGAATCTATATTGGGCTCCGGAACCATAATACGGGCCCGATACCACAGGTTTCACATATAATTTCATTTTCAAAAATCTCCTTTATTTTCAGAAAACAATTTATTTTAAAAATTTAATTTCTCGGACTTGGGACCTCGGTATTCGATTCCGGGCAAACGCCCAAGTCCCATATTTTCCTACAGACCCTCCGGGACCGTCAAATCACGGGTCTGGATCCGGGTCCGTTTACCAAAAACGTTGACCGAAGTCAACTTTATTCAAATTTCTAATACAAAATTATCATTTTTATCAGTTTTTCACGTAAAGTCTTCCCGGCTACACGCCCGGGATGCGCATGCAAATCGAAGTGAGATAGAAGGAGGTTTTCACGACCTCGGAACACAGAATTAGCTAGAAATATACGGAATGACCTTTTGGGTCATCACAATCTCCCCCCCTTAAACAAACGCTCATCCTTGAACGTGCCGAGATTCACCTTGAACTCATGCAATCACTGATCGTATACTTCTAACACATGACCGCGGGTAATCTCATGTCACCCCAACCCACATAAGCCCGATGAAACAATCACAACCGCAATATAGCTTCCCATCACCACCGATAAGCCTCATACCTCTAATTCTCACCCTCTACTCATTTACAAAAGACCCGATTCGAAATCCATATTCAGCATTAGCCTCAGTCAGCTGCATCAACTCATGACTACACCCACAAGGCACGACCACACAACATAGTACATCACACACAGGCTCATGTAACACTTTTGATCACAATAGCTGCCCGAAATCAACTCGACATTGGCAATTAGCCCCACATCTGAAAGAACTCTGCTTCCAAACCCCATAACACTGATAATGATGTAATGAACATGAAGACTTCATTATTAAATACCCGAGTCACCAGCCACAACTGACACCACCGGGCACACATCCCGCAACTAAACTAAAGAAACACATAGCGAAATGACTGAACATGAAAATAGAAACATATAAAGGAACTATCAGACAAGCCCATAGGCACAATTCTCTATCAATACTGACTTACCAAAATCAATATAACAAGGAAGAAGAAAAGCATATGAACAAATCACAAGGATATCATCCTGATAAAATTTCCATTGCGGTACTCAGCCCAGTCCAAACATATCGAATCACAAATATCACGAGGACCTCATTCTCAACTCCGAGTCACATACCAAAAATATATCACACCAATTGAAATTCTTCCACTAGTTTATCCCAGCTGATAAAATCATAACGCTAACTGAACTCACATCTCAATGGAGTATCAAATCACAACTCGTAAGCACAATATTTAGGAAAATCACATAAAGCTTACCTGGAGAACAACAAGGACTCACTGCCGGTTTCACTACTATCAAGAATGAATAAAACAACGATAGACACGATCTACTACTCAGAATCTCCCAACAGGAGAAAATATAAAAATGGAGTGCAAAATGAGGCTTTATATGGTAGGAGGTGCAGATCTCCAATTGGTTCGTTTGAGCCGGGCGAGGCTAGGCTATTGGGCACAGACTTGGTTCAGGATGCGTTGGGTAAGGCGAAATTGATTCAGGAGCGACTTCGCATTGCGCAGTCTAGGCAGAAGCATTATGCGGACCGGAAGGTCCGAGATGTGTCTTTCATGGTTGGAAAGGTGTTGCTGAAGGTGTCGCCCATGAAGGGTGTTGTGAGATTCGGTAAGAGGGGAAAGCTAAGTCCCAGGTTCATTGGCCATTTGAGGTGCTTCATAGGGTTGGGGAAGTGGCTTATAGACTTGCTATGCCTCCCAGTTTATCGAGTATTCATCCGGTGTTCTATGTTTCGATGCTCCAAAAGTATGTTGGTGACCCGTCTCATGTTTTGGACTTTAGCATTGTTCAGCTTAAGGGTGATATGTCATATGAGGTAGAGCTAGTGGCTATTTTTTGTCGACAAGTCAAAAAGCTGAGGTCTAAGGATATAGTTTCAGTGAACGTTCAGTGCAGAGGGAAGACGGTGGAGGATGCCACCTGGGAGACCAAGCGGGAGATGCGTGACAGATATCCTCACTTATTATAGACTCCAGGTATATTTTTAGACCGGTTCGAGGACGACCGTTTGTTTAAGATGGGGAGGATGTAACGACCCGGCCGGTCGTTCCATGAGATTAACCACGTTTCCCACATTTATGATTATCATATATTTCTTAGCCTGTTTATGTTATGTTGGGTAAGTTGGTTTAGGTTTGGAGTGGTCATGTTGAGAATTGAGGCATTTAGTCTCTTAAAGTAGCTTAATAGTTGAAAAAGTGAACAGAGAGTTGACTTATTGGCGAACGACCTCGGAATGCAGATTTTATGGCTTGTATAGATTCGTTAGGTGATTTGGGACTTAGGAGTGTGTTCGGAATGAATTTTTGATGTCCGGTGTAGAATTAGGCTTGAATTGGAGAAAGTTAGTTTTTGGCGATCTCCGGTCGGCAGTGGAAAATAGGCTATCGGGGTTGGAATGGAATTTCAGAAATTGGAACAGGTCTATAATGTCATTTTGGATATGTGTGCAAAATTTTAGGTCAATCGGAGGTGTTTTGGTTGGTTTAGGTATCGTTGGCGAAATTTAAAAGTTTCAAAGTTCATAGGTTTGAATTTGATATAATTTTTGTGTTTTCACGTTGTTTTTGGTGTTTCGAAGGCTTGACTAAGTTTGAATGATGCTATGGGGTGTGTTGGTATGTTTGGTTGGGGCCCCAACGGGCTCGGGATTGATTTCGGATGGTTGGCGGACTTTTGAACTTAGGAATTTGCAGCAAATGGCTGCTGGTGTAAAGCTTTTGGTGTGGCTGCACCTGCGGATGAGTAGCCGCAGGTGCGAAGGTCCATGCGCAGGTGCGAAAGGAGGCTAGGCAGGAAGAGTCCGCAGGTGCGAAGAGTTGGCCGCGCCAGCGAAGCCGCATGTGCGGAGAAGAGATCGCAGGTGCGACAATTGGTCCCTTAGTGGGATTTCGCAGGTGCGCACCTAGGACCGCAGGTGCGGGTCCGCAGGTGCGAGGAAAGGTCCGCAGGTGCGGATTACCTTGGCAGAACATTATAAAGGAGTTCCTCCGTGAAATTTTGGTTATTCCACCATTGTTGCATGCGGTTGGAGCTTATTTGAGGGAAAATTGAAGAGGGAATTCGAGGGTCTTTAGTGGAGGTAAGTTCCCGGATTTTAAAAGTCATTTCTATGCTATTTTGTTTGGATTAGGCTTGTAATTTGAAGGATTAAAGTAGAAAAAGTTTGGAAAAATGGGAGGAGGTTTGGAAAATTCTTTTGGCGATTTGGGTAGGCAATTGTGGTCCGATTGTGATGTTTTTGGTATGTGTAGAATCGTAGGAAGACGAGGTTTCTAGTGATGTAAATTTTATCGAATTCCGAGACGTGGGACCGGGCCTCGGGTTTGGCCGAATTTCGAGATTTTTGTATAAATGGATAGTTTTCGATTGGGGTGTGTTCCTTTAGCATATATTGATGATGTTAAACTGGTTTTGGTTAGATTCATAGCAATTGGGAGTCAATTTGAAGGGCAAGAGCATCACGAATTAGTGTTGTGGCTCGGTGGAGGTAAGTAATGGTAAATCTTGTCCTAAGGGTATGAAACCCCGGACTTCATATATCTCACTGTTTTTAGAATTGCGCACATGTCGGATGACGAGTATGTGGCGCGCACTGATTTTTGGATTGGACTTGGTCCTCTCCGTGGCAACTATTGAGTTGCGTATTTTACTCTAAATCATATGTTAAACTGTGTTCTAAAGACTATTGCTGTATTTGGGCTATAAGCCATGTTTAGGGCCTCGTGCCGACTTGTATAGACCCCTTGGGGGCTTTTTACTATTATTCCCTCACTGTTTATTGATGATTTACACTCATTCACATTGTGCTTACTGCTTTTTGAAACTTAGCCTGATTTACACTACTTTGAGATTTAAAAATGATGTTTCGGGTCGAGTACCCCATTTTACTTATTCGCTCGAGGGGCTTTTGAGAGGTTATGACTGAGTGAGGCCGAGGGCCTGATTGTGAGGATATGATACGCCACGACGTGGCTTGATATTAGCGCTTGGGCTGAAGGAGCCCCTCCAGAATCTGTACACACCCCTAGTGAGCGTAGGTACCTACTGAGTACTTAGTGCTGAGTGATGAGTGATTGGGAGGCATGAGTGACAGTAAGGTTGCCCGATGGGCTGATACTGAGTGGTTGTGAGGTGTTGAGTGATGTTCTGCCCGAGGGGCAATTTATGATTCATTTTTTGCCTGAGAGGATACTTATGATTTATTTCATTTTCATACTAAATCTTTCAGTTTGAAATTGTTGAAAAATACATTTTTCAAAGGATTTTCTGAAGTTGGTTTTAAGGCATGATGATTTCATATATCTATGTATATACTGTTGGAAATAAAGGTTGTGCATATTGTGAATTGATGATATTGATTTTTATGTGTTTTCTTGCCGCTTAGTCTTGATTTATTTTAATTACTATTGAGTTGGCGTACTCACATTACTTCCTGGACCCCTGTGTGCAGATTCAGGTGCAGATACCGAGCATTAGCTATCTATTATGTGCGGAGCCGGAGTTCGGGATATAGAGGTAGATGTTCAGCATCCGCATCATCTCTGTTTTCCCTTCTTTGTTGTATCTAGCTATTCGTTCGGAGGTTTTGTATTATAATAGCACACCTTTTGGCATATTTTTCTTAGATGCTCATGACATATTGACTCCGGGTTTTAGGGTTGGTTTAACTGTTTATTGGCCTAATGTATCTAGTAATTCCATATACTATATGAAATGCTTGCAATTGGTTGGAATTATGGAAAGAAACTGTAAATAAGTTATTATTGGCTAGCCTAGTTCCACGATAGGCGCCATCACAGCCAGTTTTTGATTTTGGGGTCGTGACAATAGTGACACTGCCCCAGGAAACCCGGGGCACCATCTGCTGCCAATCCACTGAAAGATAGAAGGGTCGTACTTTTTGTACCTCTCAAGTGCAAGGTATTCTTCCTCCGATGCTACTGCCCTAACCACGGGCTGAACTGAAACAACATGTCATGCTGCTATGACAAATGAAACCTGACCAATATGATCTCGCTGCTCTGGAGTGTAGACGGTGAGAGTCTGAACTCCTCCCCTGATATGCGAAGCAACTGCTGCACTAGCATCAACCCTGCCTGAGTTAATGTACCAATTATACTCAAAACTATGCCCAGGCCTACTGAAGTCCGGTGTAGCAACAGGCACCCCCAGTACCTGTCCCTTAACTAGAACTACTGGCAACTCCTCAACGACTGCTCTGGTAGGCATCTTAACTGCGGCACGTGCTCCTCGTTGGCCCCTGTCTCTGACCCTTGCGACACTTGCTTCGGGGTAACATCATCAGGAACCGTCGTTCGTGTCCTCACCATCGGTGAGAGAATGAAACGATAATTTCAAACTGCAAGATCAATGAACTCGCACGATAGGAATGAAGGAAGTGAAATTGTCCTAATAGTTTTGTAGCCTCTCGAAGATAAGTACAGACGTCTCCGTACTGATCCTCAAGACTCTACTAAACTCGCTTATGACTCGAAGCACCTATGAACCTAGAGCTCTGATACCAACTTGTCACGACCCAAATTTCCCTCCGTTGGGTATCGTGATGGAACCCAGTCCTAGGGACTGGATAAGCCTAACAGATACTAAATAACAACAATAACAAAAGGAAAACTAACAGGCCCGATATAGAATCTCAACTGAATGAAAAAACTTTCGCAAAACCGGTAATACAAGTCATAAGCTCTACGAATCTTCTCCAATTTCTAAGTACAACTGTTTGGAACTAAATACAACAGTGTATGAATAATAAATACAAAGAAGGTGACTGTGAAGCCTGCGAACGCATCAGCAGGTTATCTTGAGTCTCCTCGAAAATCATCCACACAGCTACTATAATATATACCTGGATCTGCACACAAAAATGTGCAGAAGTATAGTATGAGCACACCACAGCGGTGCCCAGTAAGTATCAAGACTAACCTCGGTGGATTAGTGATGAGGATTAGTCAAGACACCATTGGTCTACAAAATAAACAACATGAATATAGAAATGACCGAACATTACATCTATCTAAGACTTCACGGAATAATTTATAACAATGACAATATAAAGTGGAAGGAAATTACATAAATCAATCACGAAACAACACAAAAATACACAGAGAGATGGACAGCAAAACAAACTGAATCGAAAGGAAACTCAATACAATAGAGAACACCAATAACTCAACTCCACGTTGGTTTGTTCACATCGGGCCTTAGCCATTAAAATCCATAACTGGTAGAAATCATTAAACAACAGTTCATATGAAAACCCTTTACAAATAAAATCATTTTCAGTATGGAAGAGTTTCCTTTGAAAACATACTTTCTCCAAAAGTAGATATAAGTATATTTAATAGAGAGAATTACGTAAACATAGTTTCTTTCAAAATACGAAACTTTCCAAAGATGTTTTCCCAATAAATGACTTCCAAATATCATTTTAGGCAAGGCTAGTGCTTTTCAAATATACCTTCGATGTAAAAGTCATTTAAGTATACTCATTACAAAACATTGCTTTTTCAATAATACTTTTCAATAACATCCCTTGATCAAAATCTCCTCAAGATTTATCCAACGGAACTCAGTTCGTAACTCATAAATTTCCATGCAGTACAGGAGGATTAGAATGCAAAGACAAGTTCACGGCATCACCCTTCGTGCTTTTACTCTCATCCTCACCAAAACAAGTGCACGACATCACCCTTCGTGCTTTACTCTCATCCTTACCAAAACAAGTGCACGACATCACCCTTCGTGATTTACTCTCATCCTTACCAAAACAAGTGCACGGCATCACCCTTCGTGCTTTAATATCATAACATGGCACGGCATTATCCTTCGTGCTTTAATATCATAACATAGCACGGCATTATCCTTCGTGCTTTAATATCATAACATGGCACGACATCACCCTTCGTGCTTTTATACTCTCATCCTCACAATAAATGAATAAATAAATACACGGCATCACCCTTCGTTATTTACACTCTTCCTTACCCAAACAACATCAAGAACAACATTTTGGCAAGGAAAATCAATAATAAGAACCATAAACACCACATCCCGGCAAGGGAGTCAACAATACAAACAATATCATTAACAACATATACAGTAATAGAAACCATAACATCCCGGCAAGGAAGCCAACAAGGCAAACAACATCATCAACAACGGAATAATAAGAGAAACCACACAATCCCAGCAAGGGAAACAGCTATAACCAATCTCACCTAAATAGTTAACTTCACGGAATAAACTCAAATTCAACAAAGGCCTAATAATAGGAAACATCAAGGAAATACCAATAACATAATTGTCTAACAATTAGACCTAAGTATCACTTAAGGGAATAGCCGTATAAATCACAATGTAAGACTCACGGGCAAGCTTGACTCCAACGAATAGATGTTCCAACTACGGCTAGTCAACTATAAGGCTAGATCGTACCAATTATAGTCAATTAGGCAAGCTAGGAAGAAAATATAGCATGATGATGAGAGAAGTAGAATATTCAGTTAAGTCAAGTAAGGTCAAATAGCCAATGAAGGAATCCGAAAACAAAATAATTCTAATTTGAACATGAAGGGATGAATTAACAACCGAGGATTCAAATGTAACAATTACAAATCATACACAGATAATATAAGAACCCACGAATCCTAAAAGGCCAATCTAATTGAAAATAAGTTCGATACACACTCGTCACCTCGCATACTCGGACTACAATCAACAAGGAAGACTCAATCCTAAGGGGTAGCTCCCCCGCACAAGGTTAGGCAAGATAGTTACATCAAAGACGATAACCCGGTACTCAAAAATAGACTTCTCGAGCAAAAAGACCTCCGGACGGCTCAAAATCAACTAAAACAACTTCAAAATACACATAAAACATATAAGGAACCATTCCATATAATAAAGTTTCAATCTTTAAAAAATTATAAAAATCGACCCAAAAGTCGACCCCTAGGCCCGCACCTCGGAACCTGACAAATTTTACAAATTCCAATTACCCATTCTGATAAAAATTCACCCATACTAAATTTATCCAATTCCAATAAAATTTGGTCTTTCAAATCATGAATTTTCATTTTTGAAGTTTTCTTTCAAAACCCACAACTTCCTCAACCCAAAACACAATTTAAATGATGGAAACAAGAACTAATTCATGAAATATAATAAATTCTAGTGGAAGAACACTTACCCATTCGATTTGTGTGAAAACCCCTTCAAAAGTTGCCATGAACCGAGCTCTAGAAGTCAAAATATGTTAAAAATTGCTTAACCCTCATTTTTAAAGACTTATATTCTGCCCGGATCTTTAATGAATTCCGATCGCAGAGCATTAATTGCGATCGCGGAGAAGAAAAGGAAGGATGTCCTGGCTTAAAGCATCGCGATCGCGGAGAATGTAATACGATCGCGAAGATGATTAATTGTCGCTGGCCAAAGTACTCTATGCGATCGCGAAGGCTCGAGTGCGATCGCGTATGAGAAGTTACTTGCTGCCTAAATTACTACACTATGCGATCGCGAAGCATGGAATGCGATTGCGTAGAAGAATAATTCGATGCCCCAGTAGAAGCACTATGCCAACGCGATGGTGCACCAGCGAATGCGGAGAAGGAGGATGTGGACTTTCACGATCGCGGACCTGTCTATGCGATAGCGATTAATAAAATTGGGGTGGCCAACATTACTCTACGCGATCGCGGATGTGTATATGTGATCGCATAGAAGAAAACATCAGATAGCAGAACAGCAGTGCAAAATAGGGGAGAATTGAACCGAAGCCCATCTGAAACACACCTGAGGCCCCTGGGACCCTGCCCAACCACACACACAAGTCATATAACCTAACACTGACTCGCTTGAGGTTCCAAAACACATAAAACAACACTACAACGATGAATTAAACCAAAAATCAATGAAATTCCTCAAAACCTCTTTGAACCTTAAATTTTGCATTTACGGTCTGAATCACATCTAATGAAGTCCGTTTCTTACCAAACTTCATAGATATGGCACAAATATTATGTCGAATTTGTGCCGGGCTCTGGAACCATAATACGGGCCCGATACCACATGTTTCACATATAATTTCATTTTCAAAAACCTCCTTTATTTTCAGAAAACAATTTCTTTAAAAAAATTCATTTCTCGGACTTGGGACCTCGGGATTTGATTTCGGGCATATGCCTAAGTCCAATATTTTCCTACGAACCCTCCGGGGTCATCAAATCATGGGTTCGGGTCCGTTTACCAAAAATGTTGACCGAAGTCAACTTTATTCAAATTTCTAATACAAAATTATCATTTTTATCAGTTTTTCATATAAAGGCTTCCCAGCTACACGCCCGAGCTGTGCATGCAAATCGAGGTAAGATATAAGGAGGTTTTCACGACCTCGAAACACAGAATTAGATAGAAATATACGGGATGACCTTTTGAGTCATCACAGTCAAATACCACATATAGCCCGTGTACACACTCTTCACCTTGTGTACACGTCTTCCCCATTATATAATTAACACCAACAACCAAAATCCTAAGGGGTAATTCCCCCACATAATGTTAGTCAAGACACTTACCTCGACAAGGCAAACTAATCCCTCGAAAATAGCTTTTTCCGTAAATTTGGCTCCACAAGGCTCAAATCTAACAACAAATGACTTAGTAATATCAAACAATGTATTGGAAACAAATTACAACATATAAATCTTAGATCTTTACATAATTTCAAAAAAAGTCAACAAATGTCTACCCCGGGTCCAAAAGGTAGATTCAGACTACCCATAACCCCACGAGTCCATATATGTGTTTTCTTTTCAAATCTGAGTCCAAATCGACTCTCAAAACTCAAACTTCTTTGACAAAAATCCCCAATTTTCCTCTTTGATTCTCATAAGTGTGATGTTGAATCTAAGATATAATTATGTTGGAAATTGATTAGAGTCACTTACCCAATGTTTGTAGATGAAATTCCCCTCTCCAAATCGTCTCCTACCGAGCCTAGGGTTCTAAAATATGATAAAATAATATGACATCCCGAGTTTCTAACCTTTTTTTTGGTTGTAGATATCGCAGTTGCGAAGAAATTCGTGCAATTCCGTCACTGATAGTCCAAGGGAAACATCGCAAATGCGATTGTGGGTTCGCAAATGTGAACCATGTTCCCATCGCATATGCGACAATATTAATCGCAAATATGAACTCTCATACCCAGCCCAGACTTCGCAATTGCGAAAAGGCATCACAATTGAAACAACTAAGACCCCTACTATGTTCGCAGTTGGGAGGTTGGTACTCGCAATTGCGACTTCGGACCACTAGCACACTAGCAAGTCCAGTTTCAGCCGAAATCATTCAGAATCACATCCGAAACTCATTTGAGCCCTCCGGGCACCAAATTGAAGATCCACACAAGTCTAAAAACATCATACAAACGTGCTCGCTTGATCAAAACCCAATAATAACATCTAGATCAACGAATTGTTATTAAAATGCATTAATTTAAAACAAAAGTTCCAAAGCCTCTAGAACTACATCCAAGCGCTCGAATCCTATCAAATCAAGTCTAAATGACACAAAATTTTGTAGACAAGTTCTAAATAGTATAATGAACCTATTTCAAGTCCCAAAACCAAATTTCGAATCTGATAGCCAAAAGTGAACCTACGGTCAAACTTGGGAATCTAAACTTCAAATTGCCATCCTTTGGACAAAGAACACAAATTAACCTATGGACATCCGAATTCGATTTTCGAGAATACTCCCGAGTCTTAAATCATGATACGAACCTAACAGAGTCAACCAAATACCATTCCAGTGTCATTTCCACAAAAGTCAAATATTAGTTAACATAATTAGCTTATGATCCTAAGCCAAGAATCAAGGGGTCCAAATCAATCCAAAACCTCCCCAGATTAAAGCTAACCAACCCCATAAGCCATAAAACTACAAATATATACATGTGAAACATCAAAAACGGAGACGGGGCACAAATAGATAAAACGATTGACCTAGTCGTTACATAATGGGATTTAATTTGTAAAATTTTTTTAGACCCTCCTGGATAATGAGATTAAATTTTGAAAGTTTCAGGATCCTCCTGGATAGTGAGGTTCGACTAATGCTCACAAATATTCCTAGCACAATTTGAGGCAAAATAGTTTGTTTTCTTTGTCTGATTCATTTTAATTGCAGGCATCCACATGGAGAATAAGGGCATTGATTTCAGAATCATTTTAAGTTCAACCTTCAATTTCAATAGCAGACACCCACCTTGAGAGCGAGGGTTAATGTTTAAAAGTAAATTTCAAGTATCAGTTTTAGTTGTAATCGCCCACCTACAGAATGAGGGTATTTATCTCAGAGTTGATTTCAAGTTTAATCATACACCAGAAGAATGAGGGACTACAAGTTCAAGATTATTTCGAGTTTGACAGAAGGAGCACAATTGAAGAACAACATCAATTTTTAATTTCCAAGTTCAATTGTCAGGAGCCCGCCTGACGAATAGAGTCAATTTTCATTTCAAGTTAAATTTAGAAGAACCAGGAGCCTACTTGAAGAATAGGGTCAATGCAAATTGAAGTAGCAGAAGCTCGCCTTAAGATTGCGAGTCAATAGTTTGAGATGCCCAACAAGAATAATAAAGATTAAAGATAGTAGAGTAGATATGCTTTTGTAGTATTAATTGTAATTATTGTTTTGCTTTATTTTTTATGTGAAAATAGAAACCACATCTCGCAATCTGGACGGCACCTCACTCGACTCTCCACCTTAGCGTTCTTCTTCATTTTTCTTACTTTCGAAGTACATGTGACCCGATTCATTTATAGACAAGGAAATATAGGAAGTTCAAATAGTAGAACTCGGTCACATTCTATCACGACCCAATTCCCACTATAGGCCATAATGGCACCCAAAGTTGCTATTAGTGTCACAACCCAAACAGAAGGGTCGCGACGAGCACCCGGTGCCTAACTCAACTGAGTACCAACATAACATATCTTTCTTATTGTACTACCATGTATAGATGAGCTAGAAAGGGTGTCATGAGATAACTAGAATAAACATATGGGGATACTCAATATAGGATGACCCAATATTATATACAAACTTATACATGTGACATACGGGCCTATAAGACCGACATGATCATGTGTACACTCAAAACATAGACCGACAAGGCCATATAAGTATCCATATACATGACATCTATTTACAAATCTCTATGAGTACACAAACGTCATAAAGGTCGAGGCAGGGCCCCACCATACCAATCAATACATGTCTAAATCATACTGACCAAATAAAAAACTCTTGAGCAAGTGGAGTGCACCAACACCTTCCGCTGAGCTAATAGCTTACTATAAGAATTGTCAACCTGTCTATCGGGAGTTGTGGGCATAAAATACAGCATCCCCGAGAAAAAGGGTTGTTAGTGTGAATAAATTATCGAGCATGTAAGGTAGGAAAGCGTAAATTAGAATAGTAATCCAAAGAGAGATATTGAAGATACAACCTATAACATCTGAGTTCCCCTGAGGGATATTGACATAATATATATATATATATATATATATATATATATATATATATATATATATACATACATACATTGTCACACCCCAACCTCAGGGAGCGCGAATGGCGCTCAACCGAGTAGACCCAGTCAAGCAAGCCTATTAGACCTTCCCTACCCATTTCATTCATGATTTTAAAAAAGAACACATTACCATTAGTTAGGCAGGGGAACAGACATATGTGATTATATATAAACGTTTCTAGTTCAATTTTCATTATATCCATTATGCCATAGTTAAATTTCCAAAAGTGCATACAATTTACAATTTAGTGGGAAGGAGTTTTCAGAATACAACATGATCCATTGACCCATCCAATACCTATATATAACCCACATAAACATCTACAGAGCCTCTAAAAATACAAAAGATAGAAGTGACCATGTCGGTGACAATCACCGGCTATACAAGAAAAAACATGGTAAATTATGTCAAAAGAAGAACTACATGACCCCTGGAAGAAATGGGGGCTCACCGAGACTGCTGCAAAGAGGATGCACCACTATTTGCGGTCGGCACTATCTTCTAAGGAACCACCTACATCCATTCCAAGATGTAGCACCCCCGGCAAAAAGGTACGTTAGTACTGTCGAATAGTACTAGTATGTATAACTAAAACACTATCTCTTTAGAAAGATCAATAATGCAAGAGGAAGAAATATAAAAATCAAGGAGAAGCATAGTCAACACCACGACATCAAATAAGGAATCACATAAAATTTCAAGTGAGACTGCTGTAACTTTATTTTGGGCCATTATTAGCATTAGTACCTCAATATTCACAATACCATCATACTCATATATAGAGTCCGATCAATTCCTGTTTCAATTTTCGGTTCAGTTCACAGCACAATACCACCATGTGTGTGAAATGGTGTCTAATCACGGCCCGATCGGCTAGGCCGTCTTACTCAAGACATTTTCCCTTTTTCACCAATCATCTCATTCCTTATTTCGTATACACATATTTCAATTCCTTAAATTCTAGTGGCCACTATTGTTAATTCATGCCTGGCACTTGGCCTCATTTCATGATTCAATTTCTTTCCACATATTTCACATTATTATCAGTTTCATCAACAAGCCTTTCAATTCAAGATATCAAGTACACATGCGAGAAAATGTGAATCGTGAACATATAGAGGTTGTCACAGACTTTGGCAATTTAACACATGTTCCATACTTCAATACATCACCAAGTAACAACATAGCATAACGGGGAGAATTTGAATACATATTATACATAAAGTGTTTACAACACAAGCACATTCAAAATGTCATCCCCTGCATCAATCAGGATTGAAACTTACACCAATTGTGGGGGCACCATGGGGGTTCGATTTCTAAGAAGAGGGGTTTTAGCCATACATAACTCAATTGAGCTTCTTTGACTCTACAATTATTCGGAACTCTTAGCAACCTCAATCTATTTTAGCAATATAACAAATTGAACCAAAAATTAGGAAGACATTTATGGTTTTAGCTCACTTGAGCATTTTATCAAATACTAAGTGTGTATTAAGGTTTCAAGGTTCTTTTCATGGGAGGTTTTATCTTCCATAACCTATTCACTACCATTATTAGCTTACATTCTCCCTACACTCTTTTATCTTACATGCATGCAAGGTAATCACCCCCATCCCCATGAATTTTCACACCAGTATCCCATTATAGCTACATTTGGAACTATGAGTCGGGGTGATGAAGTCTTACCTCTTAGGATGGAGAATTTGGTGCCTTACTTGAATATTTTCAAAGCTTAAGTGATAATGAAGATCAATTTGATGAATATTAGGCCCTCTCTCTAGAACTCCCCCCCCCCTCTCTCTCTCTCTAGGAAATGTCAAAAAAATGGGCTCAAACTGGTCTAAAAGAGGTGTTTTATCGGAATAGGGTCGGGTTTAAAATAAGAAAAATGGGTGCACCGACACAAGTCTGTAGTCACATATGCGACCACATAACGGTTATGTAGTCCGCAAAGTGACTGCAAAAGAAGCTCCCAGAACTTGAATTTATCTGCCCAGGTCTGTGACTAGTATGCGGTCGCATACTTGTTCTGCGTCGCAAAATGCACTGCAGAACCTCCTTCGCAAAAACTCAAGAGAAATTTGCGGAAAATATGAGGCTTGCATAATGATTATGCGGTTGATGCGTGGCTAGAATTCATGATTTTAAGCATTATATACCTTGCATTTTATGGGCTTTAATGATAAAAATACACGTCGTATGTGCCTAATGAAGTTTATTTAATGTGTAGGTGAGTTGGAAATGGAAGCCGAGCTAAATGAGAGCATAAACGTCGGAAAATACGCGCAAGAGTCGAAAAGGAGCGATCCGGGACAAGCCTGGCGTTAGCCAGGCGTTAGACCCCAAACGCCAGGGGGTGCCTGGCGTTAGCCAGGCCTTAGAGCCCAAACGCCAGGGGGTGCCTGGCGTTAGCCAGGCGTTAGACCCCTAACGCCAGGGTGCCTATTTCGGTAAAGTCCGAGTTTTAAAGGTTTTTAAGTGTTTCCAAGTGGGGATAGGAGTCTCTTACACGGTTAGGGTTTATCCCAACCATATAAATAGACCCAAGAACACATCATGAAGGGGGGAGACGAATTTGGGAGCAAAATACACACACAAGATCATTGAAGGAGCAAGGATTATCAGTTTTCTTCATTTTTATTCAAGTATTTTCAATTCATGCACACTTATGCAATTGTTTGATCATAGCATGAGTGGCTAAACACCCATTGTTCTGGGGTTGTGGTTTAGCCATGAATATTGTCATTCAACATTAATTTAACTTTGAATATAGTTTACTCAATATATGGTTGTTTCTTCAATTCTGTGTTTAATTGCTTAATTGTTTGGCCATCAATTAGGTTCTATATACTATCTATGTTATGCTTGGGAAAGCCGTATATAGATTAGAGAAGAATTGAAGAGAGCGCGATCTTAACCCTTCAGGGGAGCGGATTTGTGGTTAGGATAGGAATATACCTAGTCACCGTGCTTAATTAAACATCGTAATCTTAGTGCGTTCTAATAGATTAATTTCATAGGAATATAGGCGTTAATCTATTGAGAATAGGCGAGTAGTGCTTCGGGAGAAGGCTATGAGAGCGTTTATCGATTAATTAGCAACCATGAGTGAATTATATGAAAGGGAGAGTTAATTAGAATGCAATACGAGTGGTGAATAGATCACAACCCTGGAATATTTGTCTCTACTGAATACATAACAATAATTCTTGTCACTTGATAATTAGTTATTTCATAGAATTTTAGTATAAAATAGTACATCATTGATTTTATATTGGCTTGGTTAAATAACGATTAGAGTGATTTAGCAAGTAGTTTACACAAGTCTCTGTGGGTACGATATCTGGACTTAAAATCCTATATTACTTGTCGACCACGTACACTTGCGTGTGCATTGGGAAATCAGACCAACAAGTTTTTGGCGTCGTTGCCGGGGACTTGAATATAGACTACTTTCTACTTACTTTANACAAAAGATAGAAGTGACCATGTCGGTGACAATCACCGGCTATACAAGAAAAAACATGGTAAATTATGTCAAAAGAAGAACTACATGACCCCTGGAAGAAATGGGGGCTCACCGAGACTGCTGCAAAGAGGATGCACCACTATTTGCGGTCGGCACTATCTTCTAAGGAACCACCTACATCCATTCCAAGATGTAGCACCCCCGGCAAAAAGGTACGTTAGTACTGTCGAATAGTACTAGTATGTATAACTAAAACACTATCTCTTTAGAAAGATCAATAATGCAAGAGGAAGAAATATAAAAATCAAGGAGAAGCATAGTCAACACCACGACATCAAATAAGGAATCACATAAAATTTCAAGTGAGACTGCTGTAACTTTATTTTGGGCCATTATTAGCATTAGTACCTCAATATTCACAATACCATCATACTCATATATAGAGTCCGATCAATTCCTGTTTCAATTTTCGGTTCAGTTCACAGCACAATACCACCATGTGTGTGAAATGGTGTCTAATCACGGCCCGATCGGCTAGGCCGTCTTACTCAAGACATTTTCCCTTTTTCACCAATCATCTCATTCCTTATTTCGTATACACATATTTCAATTCCTTAAATTCTAGTGGCCACTATTGTTAATTCATGCCTGGCACTTGGCCTCATTTCATGATTCAATTTCTTTCCACATATTTCACATTATTATCAGTTTCATCAACAAGCCTTTCAATTCAAGATATCAAGTACACATGCGAGAAAATGTGAATCGTGAACATATAGAGGTTGTCACAGACTTTGGCAATTTAACACATGTTCCATACTTCAATACATCACCAAGTAACAACATAGCATAACGGGGAGAATTTGAATACATATTATACATAAAGTGTTTACAACACAAGCACATTCAAAATGTCATCCCCTGCATCAATCAGGATTGAAACTTACACCAATTGTGGGGGCACCATGGGGGTTCGATTTCTAAGAAGAGGGGTTTTAGCCATACATAACTCAATTGAGCTTCTTTGACTCTACAATTATTCGGAACTCTTAGCAACCTCAATCTATTTTAGCAATATAACAAATTGAACCAAAAATTAGGAAGACATTTATGGTTTTAGCTCACTTGAGCATTTTATCAAATACTAAGTGTGTATTAAGGTTTCAAGGTTCTTTTCATGGGAGGTTTTATCTTCCATAACCTATTCACTACCATTATTAGCTTACATTCTCCCTACACTCTTTTATCTTACATGCATGCAAGGTAATCACCCCCATCCCCATGAATTTTCACACCAGTATCCCATTATAGCTACATTTGGAACTATGAGTCGGGGTGATGAAGTCTTACCTCTTAGGATGGAGAATTTGGTGCCTTACTTGAATATTTTCAAAGCTTAAGTGATAATGAAGATCAATTTGATGAATATTAGGCCCTCTCTCTAGAACTCCCCCCCCCCTCTCTCTCTCTCTAGGAAATGTCAAAAAAATGGGCTCAAACTGGTCTAAAAGAGGTGTTTTATCGGAATAGGGTCGGGTTTAAAATAAGAAAAATGGGTGCACCGACACAAGTCTGTAGTCACATATGCGACCACATAACGGTTATGTAGTCCGCAAAGTGACTGCAAAAGAAGCTCCCAGAACTTGAATTTATCTGCCCAGGTCTGTGACTAGTATGCGGTCGCATACTTGTTCTGCGTCGCAAAATGCACTGCAGAACCTCCTTCGCAAAAACTCAAGAGAAATTTGCGGAAAATATGAGGCTTGCATAATGATTATGCGGTTGATGCGTGGCTAGAATTCATGATTTTAAGCATTATATACCTTGCATTTTATGGGCTTTAA
>ML412932.1:15775-34797 GCA_005239525.1 Nicotiana knightiana | reverse complement strand
CCCAGATTTATATTTGCAATGCCCGTTTAGTCTTTATAGAAGACATAGTTGAGCGTGATCACATTGCCATAACCACGGGGAAATCAGACGATACCATGCCGCCCGAACCAGAAAGAACATAACCAACACGTCTCAACCCTGCAACAGCTACTTACTTGCCTTACTCAAATCTCGCTATAAATCCCCGATAGAACTACACCCTATGCACATATATAACCAACGATCACAACTCCTCGAACACCGAAAGGTAACTCATAGATCACTCCAAGACACGAATAAGCTCAATGACAATTGAATGGTACATCCCTCAACAATAGCATTTCGGAGTCAACAATTCCGACTCGGTGCAGAACATACACCCATACTGGCCTACCAATAACTCTAAGTATTATTTCTCTCCAAAAGTTCATAATGGTCGAGCCATGGCATATACTAACACCTGACTAGCTTTGCTCGCATCCTCACAGTTCACAACCACGAATAATCTGTTTACGAGGACTCTTAGTCTCGAAGCCCATGAAGCGCACACATTACCATATCTAATCCCATTTCCACCGCTCGAACATGTAACACCTCTAATACTCAATCATCCCACGAGAGGTACTCCTATAATTCTTCTGTGCCACCAAACAACCTTGAATATCAGCATTCGATTCGACAAAAGAGTGTCGTACACCAATGAAGCACCTGTATTCAACACATTTCCCTCTCTGAATGTGTACCCTCATCCAGCCACCCAATAGTGGTATCCTTTACCTAATCATCTGAAACTTCCAGTTCTGACCCTCCTTCCAGAGCTGAACCGTGACCTCACATATGTCACTCTCCACTATACACAAAATACCGCATACACCATGCAATCCTATGATAATTATGAGAACTTCATGCCCCCTTCCTAGCCACAAACAACTACGTACCCAACTAACCAAGAACTTTCCATTTGATCCCATCTAGAAGCAAAATTACTATACATCACATGGCCCTCACGCCAGTAGAAATATACATCTCCAAACGTGGTAGAAACGATCAAGAACTCTCTGGATTACATTTGTACAGCACCAAACCGTCAGGACTGAATCCTCCTAACTCAACCAAGCTACGCATGCCTCCAAATCCTAAGAGAATTGCTAATAATCACATGTAACAACTCATTACCTTATAAACACCCAAAGAACTAACCATATCCCTTATCATGCCGATCCGACCTACTACCAAGCTGTCCTATTTATCCCAGTTCCTTCTGACTTACCTTCGAATTGATACTTCTTCTTGCCATAATACCAAAATTCTCCATCCCGACTTACCGCATGAAACCCGAGCATAAAAATATACCTCCTAAGCCTCATAAGCCGTTGAATACTCCCTCAATCATCCCTAAATGCACCACATTAGAAATACTTACCCTGAAGAGACTTCCTGCGAATTTAAAGTCATTACCTTCTCTTTCCTGATGCTGATGGATAGAATCCATAATAATTTAAATACACCACAAGCCTTGACACCTTGAAGATCCTCGATCGCTACATATAACCTTGATTCCGTCTGAACCATTCTCGAACGTCATTTACTCTACGCAATTTCAATTACACTAATCAAGTAAATAGAACGACCTGACCCCGCTTGCAATCCACATACTAGGAAAGTAATCCACACCATTGAAGCAACAAGCACACTCATACCTTGCACACACTACACTTACCAGTACAACTTAATAATTCAGTAAATTCCATTACTCGAGTCAATCCCAGACTCCACCTCTGCAGGTCATAACTGATTCACCAACATACTTCGAATCGAAACCATTACAACACCTAATCGTGTAATCAACTTACCACTAGAGGACTCCCCTACTTGGCTCAAAGCCAAAGATCCAGACAACAATAACTCACGAGGCCCATATACTATCACTGCCACCATGTTGTGGTGAGGTTCAACTAAATCCTCCATAAGCTTATATGACCCAAATCATCTAACACTCAAATCAAATGCAAATCTCACATCCACCATTGTAATGGTCATGCCAACTCCCACAAGTGATCTAACTCAAATTACAACATACATCATTTACTGATAGAGAGAGCTTACTACAGATCAACATAAGGGTCACACACCTCAGGACAACCCGCAGGAGATACCCCTGCCTGCTTAACCTCAGAATGATATCTCGCTATACACTTCTGAAAATCATAGCTATCACGCAATCATTATACCTTCCTACATTAAAACACATCCACTGCCTGCCCCCAAGACATCCCATTAAGTTGTATAAGAACCTGAAGCTGATGGCAACACTAACACTAGAGCTGTGGTCAAGGAAATCTTGAGCTTCTGGAAGCTCTACACACACTCGTCTGACCACATGGATACCTTCACTGGACATCACGTGTGCCAAGAATGCTACTGAACTGAGCCAAAAATTCACACTTGGAGAACTTCGCACAAAGCTTCTCCTCCATATATCCTCGTAATACCATCATCAATTGATGAGTATGCTACCCCTGGCTACGAGAGTACGACAGGATGCCATCAATAAATACAATAACAAAAGAGTGTTAATACGGCTGTAATACACTATTAATCAAATACATAGACACTGCTGGGGCGTTGGTCAGCTCAAAAGACATCACAGGAACTCATAACATAACAGGAAAACATATTTCACTCCAAAACTAACTACACGAGAGGTCCTTCAATACTCATAACTCGAAGCCATATTCTAACTCAATACAGAAGTCAAATAATCAATGGTTCTTGCCACATCTCCTGCCAATTCATTTTGGTCACAATCAAACAACCTGAATACATCTAACTATCCGATCACACTCACCATGTAGTCATCTAGTCACAAAGTTCCATCAATAAGAAAACAAACGGACATATAAGTCCCCCAACACATGATCACCCAATTGAAATTCAACACTCAAGCCGCAGACAACAGTTCGGCCTCAAGTCCTTCTGACTGGCCCATTATCAATATGCTAACAATCACATCTCACCCATGGAAGTCATAAGCCGACGACGCACAACTGATACCAAGCGCTCGCGTGCGCATTCGAATACATGTAAGGAATTCAAAGAGTTATGCTTTTGGCTGAATAAATGGATTCACACGACAAGAATTCAAGAATGTGGAATGTTTCCTAAGGGTTCTGTAGCCTCTCGAAGATAAGTACAGACATCTCCGTATCGATGCGCAAGACTCTACTAAACCTGTTCATGATCGTTGAGTTCTATGTAACCTAGAGCTCTGATACCAATTTGTCATGACCCCAAATCCTAACAGGCCGTGATGGTGCCTATCGTAGAACTAGGCTAGCCAACCATCACCTTACTACGCATTTTTTCAATTATAAGAGTTCACAATTTAATAATAAGCATGCAACCAAGCATAGAATAACGTAATTAGTCTTAGCGCCCCAATAACAGTCTAACAACTCTAACAAAACCTCCCAAGAACTGGAGTCAATAGTCATGAGCATCTACGAAAATACATCTAACTCTCATATATACTATAATATATGTCTCTGAATCAAGTGCTAAAACATAATAAGGAAGGGAAGTGGAGAAGCTGTGGACGCTGGACAGCTACCTCGAAATCCCGTGAACCTGCAACTAAGAGCCATGACAGCTACTGCTCGGGATCGTCACCTAAATATGTGCACAGAGGTACAGTGAGTCTTTATGAGTACACCAACTAAGTAGTAATGAAAATAAATCACAGTCTGAGAATTATAAAACACACAGTACAGATACACAATTTCACAAAACCAGTAAAACACCAAGTCACCATGTAGTATTCATCAAATACATAAGTTCAAAATCAGTATCCGAGCCATAAAATCCGCATTCCGATATCGTTTACCAATAAGTCAACTCTCAGTTGACTTTTCCCATTTTAAGGCTAAATGACTGAACTCTTACTACAACCATTCGATTTCAAGCCTATCAACTCTAACACATCAATAACAGAATAATCAACCTATGACAAATCAACAACAATAATTATAATGCAGGTTCTACGTAACGACCGACCGGGTCATTACAATAAATTAGTGCATCAAAGTGACCACAGTTTGAACAGACTCAAAGGAACTCCAATAAGATTCCATTTGGAAAAAAATATTGAGAAATAAACCCAAGCCTCAAAATCAAAACAACACTTGTCAATATATTGTTGGACAAAGTCAAGGCCAGATAGCATGGGCAACTGCCAACTGACCAACTGAATCAGATTGGGCAATTGGATAAACGATATAGCCATATAGGAGTGGGCAACCTGCACTTTATCTTTGTAAACTAAAAATTAATCTTGTCAGCATTATATATGATTTATTAGGTCAGGAGCTCCACTGTCCATTAGCCCATTATACATGTTCTTTTTTTAAATTATATTTGTTCGGAATTATTTTATGTGAATTCTTTTTCCCTACAATATTATTGCATACTTTATGTTGTGGACATGCTTGGACGTTATAGCTTTCTTTATTTTTGGTTGGCTATTGGCAAGAAACCGTTGGATAGCAGTAGATCATTATTATATAGACGAGGGAGTTGTTTTGCCAATTTGATGATTGAGATTTATTCTTTATGATATTTGAAAACTATGTTTCAAATTTTGAGCTCATTTGGAGTAGATTTAGGCATTGAATCATGTAGTGGATTGTTGAAATTCGAAGAATAAATTTATGTTTCAGATTCGAATTTCTGCAGTTGCGTGTTTGAAAGATAGAAGAACTTCAGATTTTACTTCTGAAGTTGCATTGAAGAGATTGAGCTACTTCATATTCGAGCGGATACATTTTGCAAAATATTATGCAATGCGAGTATAATTTCAATGGTAACCCCAAAAGCGAGTATATATAAAAATGTCTTTCTAAGTAAGTGCTCCCTCAAATCCATAATAAGTGACTTTTTGAACTTTTTTTAGAAATTAATATTTTCTTAAGGGCTGTGTTAAAGGAAAAAAGGTTACTTATTATGGACAAAAAAGTGTATAAAATTTAAAATAAAAAGAAAAAAGAACAAAGAGAAGTAGTCCACGACCGTTATTTCCAAGAAAATGGAAGAAAGAAAACAAAAGAAGGGGCAACAAAAAGTGGCATTATAAAGAAGAAAAACTTATTGTTGAAAAACAATAAAGAAAGGAAGAAAGACAAACCATTTGAAAAGTAATTCTAACATAAATTATGGCCAGGCAAGAAAACAATGGAAGACATCATCAGATAGGCCATAGGATATTGGATGGTTGGGGAAGAGTTGACGGTGGAATATGGAAGTCTGTCATGTGAGGATCCTCTATGTCATGTAAGGGTGGGCCTTTACTCGGTCGGGATTTGATATGAAAATTTCGGTTTTCGGATTAAAAAATTTACAATCTAAAACCAATCCTAATAAGATTCGATTGAATCAAATTTTTTAAGTTCAAATTTCGGATTAATCGAATTGGAAATTTCGATTTTCGATTTTGAGCTGATAAGTTGAACTTCTTCTTTCTTCTCACAAAAAAAGGAGCATCCATGTCAAATTGCTTTATAATAATTTCTCATTCTCACTGCAATCATCCAAATAAAGTATTCATGCACCAATAAAATAATTATCAAGAAAATGCAATAAACTCATAAATAAAGTCTTACGAATTAACAGGTCAAAGGAAAATGTTTTCCATGGGTGACAAAGAAGAAAACTCTATACTCGATTCAGTAGGGTGTCTGATATTGAACTTGGTAATTAGTATTTCTTCAAAGGAAAATGTTTTCCATTAATTTATTAATCCATTGATTTATCAGCCAAACGTTACGATCTATTGTTTTATTAATGTTGTCTGCAACTAAAATTCACAGGGAAGTAGGGACTAGGAAGTACGTAACAGAAGAAGCATAGAGAATGTCTCACACGTATATGCAATGCCTGCAAATTGACAAATAAAATATATCCTTTAGAAATGTCGACATCTTTACAACAAAAACATAATGTCTTTTCTTGTCTAATATTTTGATAGGATTTAAATTACATACGCTAACGTTATAGATTACTTATTCAAACTTCTTCAGAATTACTTTTTTAGCGGATGATTTTTCGGAAATAGTTTTTTTACTCCCGAGGTAGGAACAAAATCTGCGTACATTATACCTTCCTCAAACTTCACAATGTAGGACTATACTGGATGTGTTGTTATTGTTATAACATTATAAATTACTTTTATTTATTTTAGATTATCAACTAGAACTAGTAGTACTTATTAAATAGAATAATTTGCAATTGTCATTTAAATGAACAAATGATTATATATATTTTTTAGTATGTAGTAAATATAATTTAAATTCATTTTGTTCAAAGAAAAGTCAGGCCACCTAAAAAGTATTGCATGCCTTAAGATGACTAGCTTGCTTATAGTAGAATAACTATTATGAAAAAGCAGTAAAAATTGACGGGCGCCCTATCTGGTCGCCCCCATTTAACCTGCATTCACTTTTTAGAATTTTTTTAATTAGTACCTAAAGTTTAAATAACTTCATATTTTTTTCTCCTCCTCCTCCTCCTCCTCCTCCTCCTCCTTCTTCTTCTTTCGATGATAGTGATTTTATATGATAATTGTGAACATAGTTTAAGGTAGTTTATGATGTTTTACAGTGATGAGTTGATGCATCGCTTTATTTTTTACTACTATTTATGTCACGACCCGATTTACCCTCCGAAAGGTATCGTGACGGCACCTAGTCTCTATGACTAGGTAAGCCTAAAATTTGCAGAAATGACAGAATCAATAAAATAAAGACAGAAAAGATCTCAAGTAGATATAACGTAGCTGCTCAGCATATACATTTTTACTTCCCATAATTCGGAATGTCACCATAGTCACAAGCTATGTACTAAATGTAGCTCTATACAATGAAACAGTGGAGAAATATACAAGTCTTCTATGCCTATACTAGAGTAGAAGGGGACTCGTGGGATTCTGCGGACGCGGCAGAATTACCTCGCGGTCTCCTGGCTGCTGATAGGACGACTCCTAGCCACGATGCTGGGTGCTGGAACCTGGATCCGCACAAGGGAAAAACATGTGCATAAAAGGGCGTGAGTACTCCACTTTTGGTACTCCGTAAGTGCCAAGCCTAACCCCAGTCAAGTAGTGACGAGGTCAGGTTGAGGCCCTACTGAGTTTGTAAAACAAGCCAATATACAATTTAAAACACTGAAAAATAGATAAGCAATGATAAACAGTATTAACGAAAACGGAAAGATTTAATAACATAAAGAGAGCTCTCGGCTCAGCACAACATATATCTCAACAGTAAATGTGCAATGCAGTACACGGGGAAAGCTACTGGATCTCAGTACGTAGTCCCAATTTAAATATGCTATGCAGTACAGAGGGAAAGCTCCCAGATCTCTGTCCGTAGTCCTAATTTAAATATGCATTTCCGTACAGGGGGAAAGCTCCCGGATCTCGATCCGTAGTCCCAATTTAAATATGAAATGCAGTACAAGGGGAAAACTCCCGGATCTCTGTCTGTAGTCCCAATTTAAATATGCAAAGCAGAAGTATGTCAATTATGACTTAATTAAACAGTCCAGGAAGAACAACAAGTAAGGATAGAGTAAAACTACCTAAGCATGGTGTGACTAGTAGCAAATAAGAGGAAATCAAGTCAGAACAGGTAGGCATGCTTACTCTTAGGCTATCTACTCAATTAAGATATGAAACAGTAATATATGAATAAAAATGAGCGATTTTATGAGAGTAAAAATAGGATTTTAGCAACAATGACCCGTGTACGCACTCGTCACCTCGCGTACACGGCGTCCACACGACAAAATCAGTATAAAAATGCCTAAGGGAAAGTTCCAACACAGAATTAGGCAAGCCACTTACCTTGACCGCGCTAATCAACTCAATACAACTCTTTTACCACGAGTATCTGACTCCGGGTGTCCCAAATCCATTAAAATAGATTGGATGGTGTGAATATCACTTTAGCGGAAGAAAATAGCTAATTATTTATAAGCTAATACGAGAAATTAAGAAATTCGCCCAAAAAGTCCCCCGAGCCCACATCTCGAAATCGGGTAAAATTTATATTTTTCGTACACCCATTCACTCACGAGTCTAACCATATAAGAATCTCTCAAATCAGAGGTTATACACCCAATCAAAACTCAATAGTTCGGTCTATGAAGTTCATCCCATTTTCCCCATTTTCTACCCAAAATTTTCGAAATTAGAGGTTGGATTTAAGATTGGAATCATGAAAATTGATCTATAATGGATAGAAATCACTTACCCAAATTACCCAGGTGCAAAAACCTCCAAAAATTGCCTCTCTCGAGATCCCAAATTCGAAAATGGTAAAAATAACATAAACCCTCGGATTTGGGTCTTTAAAAGGCTGCCCAGGCATTTGTTATATGTGATCGCAGACAAGGAGTCACGATCGCGGAGAGTAAAGAAACACGTGCCTGGAATCATGCTATGCGATCGCAGAAAGCAGTACGCGATGACGAACCTTGAGGACAAATATTGAAACTCCCCCAAACCAAGAATACTCTATGTGAACGCGGTCCTGGTCATGCGATCGCGTTGATCAAGATTCCAACACACTGCGATCGCAGACCTTTTATTGCGATCACAGAGAACAACTTCAGGACCTCTCACTTACTTTATGCGATCGCGGGTGAACCCTTGCGATCGCAGAGAGTAAAACACAGCTGTAGAAAAACCAAAAAAATCAGGAAAGACTTATAGGCCAAAAATTTCCGTTGAACACCCGAAACACACCCGAGGTCTCCGGGACCTCAACCAATACTACCAACAAACCGTAATACTTCATTCAAACTTGTCCGAGCCTTAAAAACACATCTCATAACATCAAAATCATCAAATATGCATAGATTCAAACCTAAGAACTTATGAAATTTCTAGAATTCACATCCGATGCCGAAACACGTCTAAACTCATCCGAATGACCTCAAATTTTGCACACATGTCATAAATAATATTACATACCTGCTGTCACTTTCGGAATTTCATTCCGAGTTCAATATCAAAATTTCACCTATCGGCCGAAATCGCAGAGATTCTAACTTTTGCCAATTCAAGCCTAAATCCACAACCGACCTTGAAAGCACATTCCGAACACGCTCCTAATCCTGAAATCACCCAACGGAGCTAACGGAGTCGACAAAATTCCATTCCGGATCCGTCTTCACACAACTCTAGCTACGACCCGATTTCTAAAGCTAAATTTTACATTTATGGACTACGTGTCCAAAATCGCTCCAGATTTCATCACTCAACGCTCCGACAAGTTCCAATAACAAAAATAGACATGGGTGAATCAGTTATTAGGGGATCGGGGCGTAAATTCTCAAAATGACCGACCGGGTCGTTAGAATTTAGGGTTTCTTCTTATTATTATTCTTCTTCCTTTTCTTAATTGCAAAATGAGTTTACTAGATTTATTGTTGTTTTGGAAAATTATTTATTTTTGATGGTATCTGAAGGTTATATATCAAATTTGAGCTTATTTAGAGTAGATATAGGTGTTAAATCGTATATTGGATTTTGTTAAAATTCGAAGAACAAATTTATGTTTCTGGGTAATTTGCACTTCAGGCCTGTTTGGCCTTAAGTGTATCTAGTGCAATTTTTTCACTTCAGACTTTTTGGCCTTAAGTGCATGAAACCATTGGTTGCACTTCAGACCTATTTTGCGTTAAGTGCAAGAAAAGGTTGGTTGCACTTCAGACCTATTTGGCATTAAGTGCATGAAAGCGTTGGTTACACTTCAGACCTATTTGGATTTAAGTGCATCTGAAAAATAGTTTTTTCACTTCAAACTTATTGACCTTAAGTGCATGAAATCATTAGTTACACTTCAGACCTATTTGGCCTTAAGTGCATCTGAAGTGCAATTTTCACTTCACACTTTTTGGCCTTAAGTGCATGAAATTATTGGTTGCATTTTAGATCTATTTGGCGTTATGTGCAAGAAGACGTTGGTTGCACTTTAGACCTATTTGGCATTAAGTGCATGAAAGCGTTGGCCTTAAGTGCATCTGAAGTGCAATTTTTTCACTTTAGACTTTTTGGCTTAATTGCATGAAACCATTGGTTGCACTTCAGACCTATTTGGCGTTAACTGCAAGAAAATGTTGGTTACACTTCAGACCTATTTGACATTAAGTGCATGAAAGCGTTGGTTGCACTTTGGACCTATTTGGCCTTAAAAGTGCATCTGAAGTATAATTTTTTCACTTCAGACTTATTGACCTTGAATGCATGAAATCATTGGTTGCACTTCAGACCTATTTGGCCTTAAATGCATCTGAAGTATAATTTTTTCACTTCAGACTTATTTGGCCTTGAGTGCATGAAATCATTGGTTGGACTTCAGACCTATTTGGCCTTAAGTGCATTGCACTTCATATCAATTTTTTTTAACTTCAAACTCGATAAGTCTAAAGTTAATCATAAAGTAGGTAGGTATGTAAATTTTTTTACAAAGTAAATATAACTTCAAACCCCAAAATCGGGCATAAATGCAAAAAGTCCCGAAAAAGCAACACCAACGCCCAAATTCTTCATATTGTTTGACCCGTAATAGCTTCTTGACCAACTCTATGTTCAATTGAAACGCTCTAAGGCCAATCACCAATAATAATGGACGAGTTGAGAAATCATTAAGTTTAACGTAAATTTCACTTTACCTCCTTAACTTTTAGGAATTAGGGGAAAAAAATTATTCATTCAAGAAATACGAAGAAGAGTTATGCAAAAGAAAAAAGAAAACAACAACAATAAGAAAGAAAAATATTGTTGACGATGAGCATGGTCAGATTTAGGAGGCGGAAGGGAGTTCACCGAATCTCCTTCGCCGAAAAATTACACTGTATATATAAGGCAAAATTAGTATTTTACCTCTATATGTTGAGTTTTGAATCTCATTGACTCAGCTCAAAAGTGCAGTTTAGTGGTCAAGGAAGTTCAAAACCTTTATAAGGTCATAGATTCAATTCTCACTAGTTATAATTTTTTTTAAACTTTTTTCTCTTTGAACCCCTTCGCGAAAATCTTGCCTCCGCAACTGATCACGAGGAATATGATGTTTTGATGCTTCCTAAATCCTTCCTCATGACCTCACCAATGAAAAAGATCGTAGTATTAATTTAAGAGGGAGCAATCTTGAATTAAAAAAAAAAGTATATATGGCTCTTATTGGGCTAAGGGGCCTCCTCAAATGGTCAATGATAGAGCAATCTTGTTTTTTCAGTTAAAGAACTTTACTTAGCGCACCTCATTCTTGATTAGAACTTTTCTATTACGTTAGAGTTAGCTAATCAAAATGTGACACTTAATTTTTCTAGCATGCTTTATTACGTACTTGATTCACTTTTTCTTCTCACTATGTTTGCTTATGCACTTCAACGTTAGGAAAAAACCATTTAATAATAATTGTATCTAGTAAAAGTAAATCTTTTTTTTTTTGTCAAGTTAGGTGGAGGACTAATTTGGTGGTGGAGAGGAGTTGTACTTTTGCTTTAAAGGTTGGCAAGATTTGAAATCTTATGGGAAAAACGTGTCATGGAATAAGAATGGTAACTTAGACCACAAATTGATATGATTGGATGGATGAGATCTTTTTGTCTTTAATTAAAAATTTCGAGATCAAGTCGTGGTAATAGAAAATTATTGATAGAAAGCACTTCCCTCTTAAATGGATTTTACGTGGCACAAATTACATAGTCGTGCCAGTATATTCTAAATATCATATGGTTAAACTAGATACAAAAGAAGAAGAAGGATGACTTAGGCTTTTGGGATAACTATTAATATCGCTAACCTATTATTAAGTTACACTTTGTAGTTCACTAATTCAATGACGTATACCTTGATGTGATTTGTGTCAAATTTTCATGTACTCACATGTATAGTATAAAATAACAACAACAACAATAACAATAATAATAATAATAATAATAATAATAATAATAATAATAATATGAAATTTCGAATTTTTTCTTTTCTTCAAAACTTGATTTCATGCTTCGTGATGACAAAGTGCAATCTTATGATCTTTCTGAAAATGACATCGACATGCTCTTTACATTTTTTTATATGCTACAATTAGAAATGAAAATGACTTAAATTTGTTTATTCTAATTTATATATATTCCCTAACTTAAAAAAGAAAGGTAGACATATACAAGTGTTTCTTGATTACCAACAAGATCTTAGGTCGTAATTTACATCATTTTGCACTGTTTGTGCTAGTGATTTGGTCAATAGAAGCCAATGAAAGGTTAAGTTCTTAATTAATTAACAACTTGTATCTTTTATTCTTTCACTAATATTGCATGAGACTTTTTGAGGGAAATCATATTATAAGTCTCAACTCTCAACCACCTTTCCATTGCATCATTCTTGAGATCATCAACCATAATACACAGTTTGTCCAAGAATGGAAGTTAATTCCAGGGGTTGTTGCAAAAAATCATCAACTGAAATTGTCAAAGTTTTGAAAAATAATCCCAAAAAATATTGTTAATAAATGGATGCGCATTGGTTTAATTTGTTTTGATTTTTCCTTGCAATTGCAAATTTAGATCATTGAAGTGGTGAAATGAAATATGAAGATTGTAGATTTTATATGATACGAATTTATTTCCTCTCTTTTTCCCCTGTCCAATTCTTTCGCTGTCAATCCCTTGAAAGAGCAAATTGTATGGATAAAATACTTTATATCATATGTTGACTAGGTCAAGAAATAAAATCTTTGGAGGCTGCCATGTGTTGTCGATATGACATGTTAACTTGATTTCAAAAGATCGGCGTCACGGGAAGATGACAGGTCGTCGACGATGTCGAGGTAGTTCGATAAAAACGAAGATAAGGACGGGGACGGTTACCTCTCTTCGGCGTGCAATAACAGCTAGTTCCAGGATTTATATTCTCTAGCGAATATTCTAGTGAATATTCCTCCCAATTGTACTATCTTGAGTTTTGTGGCCCAAATACCTTTATAAATAGAAAGATACGTAGTTATGGAAGGGGATTGGATACTTTTTGTAAACAACAATATCGACATTCTCTCAAGATTCTCTCTTTTATTGTATACATACTGTGAGCACGTAATTTTTGGCCCGTCATATTTTTGAGTTATTTTAGTATTATATATGTGTGTGAGAGAGAGAGTTTATGCTAATTTTTCTACGACTTTAGTGTAGTATTTTATTTTATTTTTTAATATTTAAAATATCAAAAATACAAAAAATAATTTCATCTTTATAATATTTTTTATAGTATTTTTGTAGTATTGTCTTAATTTTGATTTTTGTATATATTGTTTCAACCACTTCTATTTTTATTTGTATGATCGTTGGAAAATGCCAAAATAGTTTTGCTTTATGATATACTTTAGTTAAATATTTTGGCTTGGTATTTATTATTATTTTTTACTTGTAGTATCTTTACTTTGTTTAAAAGAAGGAAGAGAATATTGAAAACTTACACAAATGTCCCAAATAGGTTTCAACTTACCAGCCTCTAGCCATTAGTCATAGACTTACCAAAACTAGCCAAGTACATATAAAAATTGAAAAATCAAACAAACAAAGTTCTTTCTCCCAAAGAATCGCATGCAAAAATCACATTCCATATTTTAAGCGGATTAGCAACATTAGATGCAAGACCGAAAGGAAATTTCATGGATGAGTTAGCAAATAAGGTGATGAAATACAAAAAAAAAAAAATACAATATTCTAAAAATCTAAGCAAAAAAAGAACTTTTTCAATGAGTATAGTTGAAATTCATTGAAAACATATAGATAAGTCAATATACAAAATTTGAGGAAGATTGGAGGTGATTTGGACTGGTTTTGTATCAAAATTCGTAATTAATTTGAATTCAAAAAATTCTTCTGCACACATGTATCAAACAGGTATCATGCATGTATCTCACAGACAGGTATACATGGATATACATGTGATACACAATTGATACAAATATAATACATATATGATACACAAATGATACACATATCATTTTTATCATGTTCAGTTTTTTACTTCGAATGTTCAATTCAAACCACCTCAAAACTTCATCAAATCATCCCAAAACTGAGATTCAAGCTCCTTAAGATGTACCCAATCTATTCTAATAACACCCACTAAAAAAAAAACAAAAATTTGACTTTTTTTGCTACAAATAGCTAAATATTTGGCTAATATTAGTAATATTTTATGAATTGACTAATTTTTGTAATGAGCTACTTATAAATGGACATAGCTGGTATTTTCCCAAGAATATTTAGTTTGGGGCCAAGTCTTTCTTAAGTTCTTGCCTAAATTATAGGCCCAATAGAGAAGCCCCAAAGTTGAACCATCAGAGGCCCAATTCGGCCAAGTTCATGACCCCTTACCCAATTGACCTGCCCCAAGACCCATCGACCCGCCAAACCTTTTTTTTAAATCTCAGCCCTCCATTCCCACTAAATCTAATGGCCATAGTTAATTCCCTACCCCATATAAAAGCTAATAATAAACCTAACAGCCCTTCCTTTCGCCCCTGTTGCCGCCAGCCGCCTCAAACCCGCCGGAAATAATTTAATCTTGATATATACTGCTGAATGACTCTCGTTATATTTTTATCCACTTTTTTTTACTTTATCCATTACTATTAGTTTTTTTCATTCACTATTCCTATGTGCGTTGGACCTTATATTTTTGTTTTGTATGATTATTGTATTTAGTTTAAATTTGTTAGGATGAATATGAGGTCGTGGGAGATGGGAAAGATCGAGCCCGTTAGCTATTAAACTTTAGTTCCATGCTTAGGAATTGGGCTCGGTCTAAATAAATAAAAAAGAAAAAGATTAAAAGAACTTAAGCATGATTTACAAATTTTCTTTTATTTATTTAATTTTATTATACTATTTGCTAGTAGCATTTTTGGCCGATCACGCTTATATAGTCAATCTTAAGATTATTTTATTTTGGTTTTGGTTTCGAGGTGAGAGGTCACCACCTTAGTTAAATAATTCATCAGAGGAATGCCCGTAAAGCTTGTATATATATATTTTTATACTCTTTATCTGGGGGATGCCCCGAAGTGAATGTAAACGGAGGTCGCGGCGACATCATCATGGAAGAAGCATTAGCATAGGCTAGCGTAGGTTTTTCTTTAGAACTTTAATTTTCTTTTCTTTTAATTTTCTTTCATTTAGGGGGACAACCTCGATCCTCTTTTGGTGTTTATTTTGTATTTGTCTGTTTTTACCTCAATTAGAGTACTCTTTAAAGCCAACTAGATCATGTACGCAACCGTGAGTTTAACAAGACTCGGTGAATGTCTAATACCTTTTTCTCGAGTCAAATGAACCCCCTTACTTGAAATTCCGCTGCAGATTAGGTTTTGGAGTCTAAATGAGTTTTAAAAGAGAATCACTTTTCACAAAAATGATGACTTGACACACTGAATAAATGTTAAGTGATGACTCTGAAAAATTCTTTTGAAACGCTATAATTTTGTCACTTTTAGAATTAAAACCCCTTTGAGCTTTTACTAAATACTTTATCTCTTTTAAAGAGGGTTAAAGTAAAAATAAAAAAAAAGGTGCGACACATACAAAGCTTGCATGTTTGCATCTATATCTATCTTTTCTTCCCCGATCCAAGAATAATCAGAATATTCCAACGCTTATCATTATCTATCATAATCAGAAAAATCATTGGTGAAATCCCACCCCTTTCGGGTGACCTTTATCCATTTATTTACTCAAATTCCATTTATTATCATTTATTACTTTTATCATATTCTTGAATCATTCATCACTCCATTATTGCCCTTATTTATTGATATCCAATACCACACATGTGGTTCTTTATAAATACACTAGATCTATCATCTGAGTATTAATGTTGATTTGGATTAGCCTTTTTCACTACAAATTTAACTGTATTAAAACCTAGATCTAAATTTTCAGTCACACATTTGGCGTCGTCTGAGGGGATTTCTTAGTCAAGTTTTAATTTCCATCAGATCTATAACTCACATGGCTTGCTAATTTAACAAAATATAAAGGTTATCCTTTTTTCTGTGTGTGTATATAAAAACTCTATGGCAGGTAACCAGGGAAACAGAACAAAAGCTACAGAATACGTCACGCTCAACCTCATGAGTGCCATAGACGAAGGGTGCGACACCCAAGATGAGGAGGTGACTCCCATGGCAACTCCCAGATTAGGGAAGTCGCCTACACCTTTCTACCGCACAACCAAACCAAATGGAAAGGAGGCCTCTATGTTCACGAGAGAGGGGGTGCCACCCGCTATGAAAAAGCTCCTCGAAGCATGGTTGACTGACACTCTAGTCAGCTTGATTAGTAAACAAGCCATGTGCATGACCACAGAAAACACGAGGGACCATGCAGCACAACGTGGCAATGAACAAGATGACCAACTGCATATAACGCCGTCATGGGACGACCATGGATACATCCCATAAGAGCAATCCCTCTAACTTGTACTAAGTGATCAAATTCCTGATCCCCTAGGGAATATTCAGCATACAAGAGGAACAACGCATATCCCGGGAATGCTATCTGATCGCTCTGGATGACACAATAATTCAACAAAAGAAAGAAAAGGAAAAAAAGAATAGAAATCAGTAGGGTCGAGGTTTCTACCGGTGGAAGATAAAGATACCATTATGGACTAAAAGAGGTCGAAGCCACACGGTTGACCATAGAAGATCTCGATCCCGTCCAGCTAGATCACAACGATCCCATCAAAAAAACCTATATCGGCTGCAAACTCCAAGACGTAGGTAAATTTATTCAATTCTTAATAACTAACGTGGATTTGTTTGCCTTTAGTCATGCAGATATCCCGGGCATCCCCAAGGAGATAGCCATGCACAGGCTAAACGTCGACCCCTGCTACCCCCAGTGAGGCAGGTTCTACGAAAGTTCAGCCCCACAATCAATAAGGTCATCCACGAAGAAGTAATGTTATTGGCCAACGACTCTATCAGGGAGTCGAAATAACCTAAGGGGTCGTTTGGTAGCCGGTTAGGGAGGAGTTATTCATGTATTAAAACTAGGATGACTTTATACATTGTTTGGTTAAAAGACGGGGAAAAACTAATCTCCACATAGAAGCTAGCATAAGTTATGCAATGTTTGGTTGCTTTTTTCTCTTTTCCACATAAAATGTAGCATTTCTAATAGCCTAATACAATGTTTGGTTCATGTTTTTCTTTTCCGCATAACTAATACATGTATAAGTTATTTACTAGTTATGAGGGAACCTATGTATTATTTATGCAGGGTAAAAGGTGGAATAACTTATACATGTATTAGTAATACTTGTATTAAAACACAAAATGACAAGAATACCCTTTATTCAAACTTGCATTTTTTTGCTTAAAAATATATATTTAAACTATACTAACAATTTTAATAAAGTAAGCTAATAATAAATAACATTCACATTACATTTATATTACTAATCCTTATATAACTAATCCCCGCATAATAATCCCCGCATAACTAATCCATGCATAACTAATCTCAACATAACTCAACCTTGCATAACTTATCCCTACATAACTAATACGAGCATTAACTAATCCCCGCATTACTTATTCCTGCATAACTAATACATACATAACTAATACCTGCATAACTAATACATGTATAACTAATACCTGCATAACTCTAACCGGCAACCAAATGACCCCTAAGTGGATCGCCAATGAGGTAATGGTCAAAAAGAAGAATGGGAAATGGAAGATGTTTGTGGACTTCACCGACCTGAACAAAGCATGCCCAAAGGATTCATTCCCATTATCACACATCGACCAACTCATCCACGCGTCGTCGGGACATGAGTTGCTAAGTTTTCTGGATGCCTACTCAAGATACAATCAAATACTCATGGATGAAGATGACCAAGATAAGACTACGTTCATCACTAATAGGGGAACATACTATTACAGGGTCCTACCATTTAGGTTGAAGAACACGGGGGATACTTATCAAAGGTTGGTCATGAAGATGTTCAAAATCCAGCTCGTCATGACCATGGAGGTATACATCGACAACATGTTGGTCAAATTCATAAGGTCCTAGGATCATATCGACCACTTAAAGGAATCATTCGACATATTGAGAAAATACGGGATGAAACTGAACCTCGAAAAATGCATGTTCAACATAACCTAGGGAAATTTTTTGGGCTTACTTATATCAAAGTGAGGAATTGAGGTCAACTCATGTTATATTAAGTCCATCGACAGGATATCAGACCATCTAACCACTAAGAAGCAAGTCTAGAGACTGACGGGTCGAACCTAGGGGTGGGCATAAAATCCGAAAAATCGAATTCCGAACCGAACCGAATTAATTTGGTATTTCGGTTTTCGGTATTTCGGTCTAATTCGGTATAGAAATTTCGGTATTTCGATATTTCGGTTCGGTATACGGTATTGGATTTTTGATATTTCAGTATACCGAAATACCATAACTTTTTTTTTTACGATTTGTTTTTTAAGCGATCCTCTAGGCATGGAGCTCTTTGTTTTTAAATTCTATTGCTATCAATTGTCCATACTTCGATTTGTAATTCATGATTCTCACTTTGACTTTCACATTTCTCTTTATATTTTCAATCTCACGATCTGTTAAAACTTGACAAAATGAGAAAACATCGGATTCAAGTTTCTACAGTCTAATGATACTGACGAAAATCTGATACAAAGAGATGGAATCCATTAAAGTCCTTGTTCCTTTTCATCTCCAAATCTCCTATGTAACAGGAATTTAAAAATAAAAAGGAAGTCTCGGAAAGGTCGATTTGGAAAGATTACCAAAATATTGGTTGCATAGTACCATATTTCTTTAGGAAATTATATTGTGCTTCTCTATCTTTGGAGTAAGAGTGCGAGTCTGCGAGACACGATTATGCTTGTGTTACGTGTAACATGAGAAAAGATTATTTTGCTTCAAACTTGCATCTCTCTGTA
>ML412932.1:0-14795 GCA_005239525.1 Nicotiana knightiana | reverse complement strand
AGCTACAGATTTGAATAGACAAAAGCTTTATAACATAGATTTGGTTTAAACCGAAACCGAACCAAAACCGTACCGAACCAAAATAAGAAATACCGAACCGTACCGAAATATTTTGGTACGGTATTTGGTATACACAATTGATAAACCGAATACCGAAATACCAAACCGAAATTCTTAAATACCGAAGTACCGAATGCCCACCCTTAGTCGAACCTCCCTGTCCAGTTTCATCTCGAGGTCATCTGATAGGTTCCACAGGTTTTTCAACGTGCTCAAAAAAGATAACGGCCTCGAGTGGACACCTGAATGTGTACAGGCACTGAAATAACTTAAGGAATACCTGTCGTCGCCACTTCTACTCTCAAAGCCCGAGCCCAGGGAGAGTCTCCTCATTTACTTCTCCATTTAGGAAGTAGCAGTAAGTGCAGTCCTGGTTTGAAAAGACAAAGGTACACAATCTCCAATTTATTATATCAGTAAAACACTTATCGATGCCGAGTTGAGGTATACTCACCTCGAGAAATTGGCCTTGGCCTTATCATAGCTTCACGGAATTTTAGGCCATACTTCCAGTTCCATACAATCTCGATCGTTACCACATTTGCTTTAAGAAGCATATTACACAAACCTGAACTGTCAGGGAGGCTGGCCAAGTGGGCAATCGAATTAAGTGAACATGATATCACTTATTAGCCTCGCACAACAATAAAATCACAAGTGCTCGCAGACTTTAGTGCAAAAGTGATGCTTGAGGCCGAGAGAGAATCCACTCAAGGTTCTCACTGAACACCGGACCTTTGGGACCTATACACTGTTGGCGCGTCCAACACCTATGGGTCCGGACAGGGACTCGTGCTCGAGGTTCCCATCAATGAAGTAGTTTTCCAATCAATAAGATGCCCAGATATGACTAACAACGAGGCCGAGTATAAGGTCCATAATTGCAGGATTGAGACTAGCACTCGAATATGGGGTGAGGCTATTAATGATACGCTGCGATTCTCAGCTCGTCGTCAAGAAAGTTACTGGGATTTTCCAAATCAAAGAGCAGAGATTGCAGAAGTACCAGTTCGAGATATGAAAATTGCTACCCAATTTTGACGAATGCCAGCTCGACCAGATTCCTCGAACTCAAAAGGTCGAAGAGGATGGCCTTGCCAAATTGGCCGCCGCCCCCAAAAGCATAACTCTGGGGATAAGAGTGTAGTACATCTTCTCAGCTCGGCATTAGTCCACAGAGCTTCTCGAAATATGGCACATCAAAAGGATACTTTCAATCTTTACCACCTGTCGTGCCCCCTATTTCCTCTCCTTTCGGATTGGTCAGGGTTTTTGACATTATTGGGACAACTCATTTCCTTTTGGGAAAAGGGATGTAAGAAATTTGAAGAGTCGCCACCTAACGAATTAAGGTGCGTTAGAGCACCTATTACGGGTATAAAACTAATTGTATAACCAGAGATTGGGTAAGGGCTTGAAGTTACTTCAAGGGGAAGGTGTTAGGCACCCCTCGAAGTCCACAACTGTGGGTCCCGGCAGAACTTACTTTGTGAATTAATCAAGTGCAAATAAGCAGTCTAAGCACACATATGTAAAAGAAATAAGATTTTAACAGATAAGTCGTCTAAGCACACATATGTAAATGGGTGAAAGGGGGTCCTAAGTTGTTTTATCCTATAGGATCATATCCATGCAATTCCCGGTAATCACTTCTCAATGAGGGACTACATTTTGCATTAGCGCACGGGTCATCATATCCTTTTACTACCCATTATCCCACACCTTAGTGGTTATTACGCGAATTTTATTTAGTGAGCTCTAACAGTGCTGTTACCCGTCCTTTCCTTGTGGTCCTGGAGGAGTTTTAGGACCTCTAAATCTGGAAATTCTAGACAACCCTGAGGTATTCAAAAGGGAAAAATCTAGGCGAAAACAAATAACATATAGGACAATCAAATAGGGGAAGCAGTTAAGGGGATCACGTTAGCCTCCATATATATAGACAAATAAGAAGCACGCCTCAAACACAGACTTAGGTAATTTTAGAGAAAGAGTCCTAGGACAGGATGTCTAGGTGAACATTAATATACAAAATATGCAACACTGTTTTACAAACTCAATGACAGGGTCCTAATCAGTTTGCCTACTGATTTTAAATCCTGTAAAACTTAGCAGTAAACAATCAAAAATACAGTTTCCAATTTTATACAAGGAGATTAATTACCTAAGACTTCCTAGGCGTGGGACTATACGCAATCACAGTTACATGAGCTATTTAAAAAATTTGAGATTATTCAACTTATGGGCACACTGATCTAGGTGATACAGATTATAACAGGTGATTTATACCAATTTGTATTTAAAGACATGATACCTACGCATGAGGCTGTTGTAAACCTTTTCATGGACATTTATTTATCTAGTCGAAATAGACATGATTCAAGACGGATGCAAACTGAGTCCTAAGAACAGGATATCTATGCACACAAAGATGACTGTTTTTATTAGGCAAGATTATTTAGTAGCAGGATTTCTAAGTGACAGTATTGATGCAGAACTAGAAATTGGAATAGTGATATATGACATGCGATATCCTAAAACGATAAACATGAATACCCTAAAACAGGATGTCTAATGCACAGATTTAACATGGTGTGAATGCAAATAAACACGTCAACCCTAGAAAATGATTTCTAATGCAGATTTGCGGAATGTAAAGCCTATATGCATGATTTATACCCGGCTTTAGCCACAGTATTATATAGCTACCCTCTCTTTTCACTAGTTACCCCAATATCCATTTACAAAGGATTATTACAGACCAGGATTACATAAATTACATAAATGAAGTATAAATTAAACAATACGGAGCCTGAAGAAGGCCCAAAGCGAACTTGGGAATACCAGGCCTTCAGTAGTCTCAAATGCCAAGGATTTCCTAACCAAGTTTGTGTCCAGGTGTGTTAGAGTTTCCTAAGGACCTCAAGGATCCCGGGCAGTGCTCACACCCAGGTTTTCCATAATAGGGACTAAATATGTGCAGTGTGGAATGGCCAGCCCCAGTGTGCCAGAGTTCAAAGGAATCTCAAGAGGATCCCAAGGCAGTACACACACTGGAGGGGCGGAACCTATTGATTTAAGAGTAAAGTGAGAGTGCTTGACATAGTTTTGAAAGTTTTTTGATAAGAAAACAGTATAGAGATGACTCTAGGAGTGAAAAGGTTTTCTGAAATAGGAACTAGTTTAGTAGTGAAATTTTTTTTGAGAAGAATACTAAAACACTTTTGAAATCAGCAAACAATCAATTGGTCATAGAACATCCAGATACAGAAACACTCAACAAACAGATTTCACATAGGAATGGAGGGGCTGGGGACACATAGAATTCACATTAAAGGAACATAGGACAGGGTACAGGGAGGCATATAGACATCAAATGCATAGAACACTTAGGATCTTTATAGAATTAACATGTTAGCCATGATGGTAGGTAATTGATACATAGAGCAAGGATGCAGTAAAGCCATGTTGAAAGCAAAGGGGATACTGGACAGAATCAGACACACAACTAGAGTCAGTCGATTGCCTTAAGAGATTAGGTAACTAAATGATCTCATCAGTAAATGGGAAAAGGCAAGGGGTAAATAGACATGCTGGACAAACATAAAATAAACAATTATAGTTTGTACATGCTAATTACATATTGAAAAAGACATGATTAGACATGCTAAGCAAAGCAGTAAACAGGAACAGGGATTGAGTTCATAACTAATGAACTAGTGCAGGAATGAAGTACATAGAGTTTAGGTTTTAGAATCTAATTAGAGACATACCAGTTAAGGAAGAGAGCACAAAATGTAAAGCAGGTGCAGTTATATCTAGCCTTGGCTTATAGCCGGCTAGATTAATTATTATCACAAGTAACAAAAAAGAAAAGAGAGTTTGAGAGTGTAAGTGTGTTTATGAACCAATGTCCGTGTGTTAGAAGTGAAATAGAGGAGAGTTTACATAATAGTTTAAGAGCGGGACAAAATAAGGTAACGGAAATCATCATTCAGCAATTCAGGAAATCACAGAATAAATTACACGCAAAATCAATATAGTCTTCCCTTAATTAAGGGTAATTACCCAACAATAAGGACATGAGATATTTAAGGAAATAAATTCAAATCAGACGTAAGTAAAGAGTGAGAAATTAGGGGTTTAATTAAGGAAATAATCTTGCAAGGAATCAGTAGATACTACAGGTGATCATATAAGGCAGGAAGACTAATTAAAGTCATAAACAAGGGAAATAATCAAGAATCAGTCAGTCAAAGTTTCAAAGTGATACTAATTTCTGAAAAAATACCAATTTCCACAAATAAAAGATATGCTAGGCAAGATTCCATAGACATAGAGAAATTAGGCGGAAAATAATTCAGAAACCCTAATAGGGATGAACTAGGGTAAAAATCACAAGCAATGAATCTGACTAAGGAAAACATGTAAGTCAAACACAGAATGAGACAATGCAACGGGTAACGTGGAAAACTCATAATCGAAGTAGAACATTTAGAAAATTAGGGTTTTCATATAAATTTATTAGGGTTTAGGCAACCTTAGCATAAATCAGTAGAGAACACTTAAGAACAATCGATTAAGCATTAAAAAGTCAGAAAACCTTTTGAGAACACGGCTTAGGGTAAACCCTAGTTTAGGCAAAACGGAAAATCAGTTGAAACACTAGGAAACTTGCAAGGAAAACATGCGAAATATGTTCAATCCGTCTTAGATCTGTACAGATCTGAGAAAATCAAAGTTTTCATATAAATTGATTAGGGTTTAGTCAACCTTACATAAATCAGTAGAGAACACTTAAGAACAATCGATTAAGCATTAAAAAGTCAGAAAACCTTTTGAGAACACGGCTTAGGGTAAACCCTAGTTTAGGCAAAATGGAAAATCAGTTGAAAAACTAGGAAACTTGCAAGGAAAACATGCGAAATATGTTCAATCCATATTAGATCTGTACAGATACGAGAAGATCAAAGATATGATTAGGGTTTTTAGAATTACAACAGAGAGGAGAACACAGGCTTAGAGAAACCATGGATTTGAAACGAAAACAACAAGATTCTTACTCAAGGTCGAGCGAGATAGCCTGAAATAGGCAAGAAACACAAAGGTGCGGAACAGACCTTCCTAGGTCCCTTAGAATATCCTCAAGGATCTAGGAGACGAAGATACCATAGCACATAGGAGGCTATTCGGGGCCGGAGATGATGAAGAATCACCATGGAACGGCAGTGTAAGCTGGTGACAGCGAGGGAAAATTCGGGTTTTGCTAGAGAGCGTTTGAGAGAGGAAGAGAAGAGTGATGGCGGGGGGAAGGGGTAAAATGATTAGGGCTAGAGGGGGGGGGTATATGGTTTAATTAAGGTAAGAAGATCCTGGGCCGTTGATAAAAAATGATCAATGGCCAGGATTAGCCAAATGATTGGGTCGGGCAGGTAAGGCATTGGGCCTGGGTTTATTGGGCTAATTTTATAAGGTGTTGGGCTGGTATATTTAGGCTAAAATTGAAATAAAAAATGTTGTTTGTTAAATACCCAAAGTAATTGAATAAAATTAATTTGTAAAATAAATAACCAATTACAAAAGTGAATTTTATGCATGGAAATATTTAAAAAATAATTATTTAGTATTTTAAAATACAATGGACTAATTTCTGGTAAAAATGATGCAAAATATATGCATGGGCTATAATTTGCAAAATCATTGCAATTATAGCCAAAAGGCGCCAATCTAGCTATTTATGAAATAATTTGGACTTAATAGGACCATAAATAGTAGTATTAAGTCAAGAAATTTTCTAAATTCATTTGTGATGCAATTTTATAATTATTTATTAAAAGTAAAATACTAGGCAAATTAATTTTAAAATGTGGAAATTATGGAAAAATACCAATTGATGTTAATGCATGATTTTGAAGACATATATGCAATTAAAAAATCATTTCAATAAAAAATGGGTACCAACAGCTGCCCCTCTTTACCCCGGAAAGGATGAAAGAGTTGTCGGGTAAAGATATGATGGCCAATTTTGACTGAGCAAAACGGTTTGAGAGATTTAGGCCGCACTCTGGCTTCTGAGCTGCCTACATATCCCTGCTTTTACAAGAATCAGGCCGTGTGTAGTTCTGGATTCATCGGTGAAATATATCGATGAAGTCATCACAAGAATGGACACAATGTTTCGGGATAGGCGAAGGATTGGTTATGGTGAGAGGCCAGGTTTTGAGATAACCGAAGGAACTGGAGAAATATCGCTCCCGCTGGGATAGCAGTTGCTTGTCGGGTCACCTGTAAATGAAGATTCTACAAGCATATATTTGTGCGGAAATTTAAACATGATGCAGGTTCCCTTTGGACTATGAAAGTCGTCTTCAGACGGTTAGGGATGACGTCCTTAGACCATGATGTACTAGGCCATGAATTGTTTGGTGAGAGATTCGCATGCCATGAAGTGATGTTCTCGGGCCATGAGGATGGGGCCTCTGAACTATGAAACCTTTGAATAATGATATGCAAGTCGAGAGAGATCCTTAGGCCATGACATGGTGTCTTCCGCCTATGAGGATGATGTCTTTAGACTATGACGCCTTTGGATAGGTTGGAGATATTTCAGCCCATGGGATGTAATAATATGATGTCAACAAGACAAGGCTTAGTCTTGTGAAGTGGAGGGCAGAGCTTAGCCCGAAAGAAGAGCAAAGTAGATAATGCCGGAGAGACAGCGCTTAGTCTTAGCGAAACAATGTAAATTGGAGGCAGAGCTTAGCCTCATGCATGTATGGAGACAGAGCTTAGTCTCATGCAAGATGCGGGATAAGGCTTAGTCTCATGCAAATGAAGACAGAGCTTAGCCTCATGCAGAATGCGGAGGTAGAGCTTAACCTCATGCAAGATGCGGAGGTAGAGCTTAACCTCATGCAAGATGTGGGACAGGGCTTAGTCCCATGCAAATGAAAGCAGAGATTAGCCTTATGTAGATGGAGGCAGAGCTTAGCCTCATACAAATGAAGGCAGAGATTAGCCTTATGCAAGGTGAAGGCAGCGATTGGCCTTATGCAGATGAAGGCCGAGATTAGCCTTATGCAGATGAAGGTCGAGATTAGCCTTGTGCAAGTGAAGGCAGAGATTAGCCTTATGCAAGTGTGGAGGTAGAGCTTAACCTCATGCAAGGAAAGGCAACATTTAGCCTCATGCAGAAAATAGAACAAACAACATATAATAGCAGAATTTCTTAGCTGGTAGCATATTTTGATAACGCGATTGTTGTGAGAATTGTGACTTTGCGGCATGTCTATCCTTTGAGCCTGCATCCAAAGAAAAATCGTGAGTTTTGTATATGGGGGAGGTTGATTCGTGTCCCAGCTGGCTTTGCTTGTCTTGCTTTGCTTGGTCTGATGACCCTGTTTGCATCATCGGGGTAGTGTTTGGCTAAACAGAGTTACCTTACAAGCAAGCATGCATAGTTTTATAAAGACATAGTAAGAATGTACTTTAAGAATTTTAGATGAACCGACGACCGTGACAATATCTGAGACATTGCAACCTCTTTTGCTATGGAATTTTGAGGGTCCTCCTCAAAATTCTGCTCCAGTTAGTTGGATTGACGTCTCTGACTGTTGTACATGCTGCGATTGGCTGAAATTGCTTCAGGATTTTGAGGGTCCTCCTCAAAATTCTGCCCTAGTTTCCAATTGTGGGGGAAATAAGATTTTTATTGAATTGTGACCGAACCCACAGGGCTGCCTACGTATCCCCTCTTAAACGGGAATCAGGTCGGGCGTAGTTCAATTTACATTATTTGGGAAAAGCAGAAAGAGTTACACATAGTATCACTTGATTGCATCTCAGTTAATTGATTTTGGCCAGACTTCTCTGGTCATTCTTTTCTGATAAAGTTATTCATGACACACTGCATTCATTTTTTCCCGTCTATGAGGTCTAGTTGCTCATAACGGCTCCTTATCCATTCTGTGTCTCTGAGCTCAGCATCTTGTATGATTCTCAAGGAAGGAATCTCCACTTCGGCAGGAATAACAACTTCTGTACCATAAACCAGTAAGTAAGGAGTTGCCCCGGTTGATGTGCGGACTGTGGTGCGGTATCCCAATAAAGCAAATGATAGTTTTTCGTGCCACTGTTTGTGATTTTCTACCATCTTTCTCAGCATTTTCTTTATATTCTTGTTGGCGGCTTCTACAACTCCGTTCATCTGAGGTCTGTAGGCTGTGGAATTCACTGGTGGTCACATCGGGTTTGTGGGCTATTTGTGAGCCACGATAGATGTACTTAGTCCAATCATATCATCATACGACCATGCAAATACGTCTTCATACTCCTTCAGGAATTGTGTATACTCTTCTTTCTCTGGCGGTGACAAGTGGATGCTGATGGAGTCTTTTTGACAGTCTTCGAACCTCCCAATTTGATTACCTTGGTCTCGTCCAGATTGTACTTAGGCTTATTCTCAAAGTCCTCTACTTCTCTGATGATTTCCTCGGGTATGATATCTTCTTCTTCTGAATCACTATCCTTTTGTTGCGTTGTCTCATTGCATGTCACAGTCATTGGTTCATCAAGACAGGAAATAGTAATGTTGTATAGGTAAAAGTATGAGAGAAAATGATAATAATAAATACTGATTCATTGAAACATAAAAGCGATTTTCAATAATTTAAACAAATGTTTTGGAATACTGGGGATTTTATTTAAAACAGAAAAATGCGAAAAGGAAATCATTAGTTTGGAAAGCAAAAATAAACAATGTTATTCAGCCTTGCTACCCCGGGACTCGTGGGGCTCTAGATGGTTTGACAGTCCAGTTTCTGAGGAACGCTCCCTTGCTCACAACTTGGATGATAGGGCCTTCCTCCTTCTCCTCCTCAATTATGACACAACAATCCATATCCTCGTCTTCCAAGAATAAGTTCCTTAAGGCTGCTAATGCTTCCTCTTCCTCTGATCCCCATATGACGTTGGCTTGCTGGAAAGTCTGTTCCAGATGCGGTATGGGCTTCTCCAATGGATAGTAAGGACCACACCATAGTGGCGTCCAGTCATCGTACTCTTGCCAAGTGTACTGGTAGCCCAGGCCAAAGGTAGTGTCGTGACGCTTCAGCTGTATCGGCTTGGAAATACCTTGAAGATTCTTACCGAGACCCTTGCCGGGTTCGTATCTGCTCCAATTCATTATGCTTTCAATCTTACCCGTTCGATGTGGTGGTAAGTTTCTCTACCAAGCCTTCTTCTACCTTCAATTATCGGGATAGTCTGGTGGCTGTAGATGGGGTTGAGAGTAACCACCAGTTTCTTGGGATCGTCACCTTCTTTGATCAACCTGATTGACCCTTATGGGTCCCATTATTCATCTATTTCTATCACATTGACGCCTCCACCCCTATGATCTGGGAGGGGGTTATTGCAAACATTAGGAGTAGCTTCCTTAGCTTGAATGATTTTGTTGTCGATCAGAGCCTGGATCTTATCCTTCAACGAGTGGCGTTCATCGATGGTATGTCCCTTCATGCCGGAATGGTATGCACAAGTTTTGTTTGGATTGACCCATTGGGATGGATTCTCTGTGGCTACAACAGGGATGGGAGTGACGTAACCAACAACTTTTAGCCTTTCATAGAGGTGGTCAATGGGCTCGAAAATGGCGGTATACTATTTTGCTGGCCTGCAGTCAAAGTTTGGCCGAGGTCTTGGGATGTTTTGGCGAGCTGGAGGTGACTGAAAGTGAGACGGTTGGGAGTTGTATGTGTGATAGGTAGTGGCTGGTTGGGAATATTTGGGAGATGTGGGTTGATATGTAGGTGGAGGTGACGGTTGATATGTGGGTTGAGGTGCTTGATATGCGAGTGGAGAGGTTTGATACATCAGTGGAGATTTGGATCCCTGTGCAACCATTACTACTCCCACGTCTTTCTTCTTTGACATATCACCGGACTGCAGTGCCTTGTTGGTAGCTTGTAGTGCTTCAAAATTTGTGACCATCCCACTCTTTATGCCCTCTTCAATCCTTTCACTCAGCTTGATGATGTCAGAGAACTTGTGATTTTCAATTACCATCAGTCTTTCACAATATTGCGGATCATGTGCCCTAACGAAGAATTTGTTCATCTGTTCTTCATCTGATGCCGGCCTAACCTTCGCCGCTTCTGACCTCCAATGAGTGGCATACTCGTGAAAGGTTTCAGTGGGTTTCTTCTTGAGATTCTGGATGTAAAATATGTCCGGTGCATTTTCTGTGTTGAACTTGAATCAGTCCATGAAATCTGAGGCCATACTCACCCAATTAGGCCACTTCTTGGGGTCCTGGATGATGTACCAAGACAAGGAATCCCCTGTGAGGCTCCTCATGAACAATTTCATCCGGATCTTTTCGTATCTTCCAACTCCGACCAGTTTGTCACAATAGGTCCTCAAATGGACAATGGGATCACCAGTACCGTCGAACATCTCGAACTTGGGAGGTTTGTAACCCTCCGGTAGTTCTACATCAGGCTGTATACAGAGATCATTATAATTCAATCCTTCGATCCCATTACCTCCTTCCATGCCTTGAACTCGGTTAGTCAATTTCTTGAGTTTTTCGGCCAAGTTCCTGATAAGCATATCCTTCTGACTGGATTTTGGTGTGTATGAGATGGGTTGAGTGGAGTAAGGTAGAGTCTCCACGTATATGGGGTTATTCTGGTGGCCTGGTGCCTGAGCATAGAGGTGATCGTTGGTGGAGTTTTGTGGTTCAGGAATGATGGGTGAGGTGTTTCGGAGAGTATGACAGGTGTTTTGTTGGTATTGTGGTGGGATGGTTTGATTTTGCAGTGGAGTTATATAGTGGTGAGTTGCAGGAGGATTCTGTTTGTTGGGGGTATTCTGAGGTGGTGCGGGGTTTTGAGTGTTCGGGTGGCTGACATTCGGAACACTAAGTGAGAAGGACAAGTTCGCTAGGTTCCGAAATGCTCAAGTTCTTCTTGAAGTTTCAGTAGCCTTTGTTCAAGTTGCGACACAGCATCATTCTGGACCTGAGTACCCCGACTGTCTGAAGCCTCTGGGTGTTCAAATGGTGTAGCATTTTTCTTTCTGATGTTGCTCAAGTTCTCCATCTTGCTTTTGCCTTTGCCTTTAGGCGGACTAGGAGGAGGAGAAGGTGGAGGGCCCGTGGATATTGTATGGTATGCTGATGATGCCAGAATGCACGAACCAATCTTTGGGGAAGGGGAATAATCAAAAGAAATAAAATAAAAACAAAAGGTAACAAGTCAGGTGAGGGTTATGACGAAAGTATTTTCAGCATTTAAACACATATTGCAGGAATGTAAATGCACGTATTAATTTGGGAGCCTCGTTGTGACCGAGGTAGGCCTAGCGACAAGTTGATTTGGAGAACTTAGATGCCAAAATACCTCATTTCATTAACGTAAATAGACGAATCCCAAAATGATACTAAGATAATAAAGATAAGTCATTATTGGCACTTGACCTTATTACATTTGGAAAAACGAATAAATCTAATCTACTTGGTCCTAGAAGGACCTTCTTCACATGTTTCTTGTCACTCGAGGAAAGATCTTCCCACCAGTCTAGGAGTATTGGTGGAATATTGCTGACCATACCGAATCTGGGGACTTCGTGCCTCATTTTCTGCCAGACAAAAATGGTTAGGCCCTTTCCCCCACCAGACTCGACTATTTATACATTTATGATTAGCATACGGGCATTTAGTTTTCCAAATTAATGCATAGAACATGATCGTGTCCATTGGGATTATGAAAATCTCGGTGGACTTTTGGATAAGGCTGTCTTAAAGGGTTATTGTACGGACGACACATTAATCCAACTAGGTTTGACCATGATGCATGCACAATATAGCAAGAGTAAGGTTTCTATGGGGTTCTATACCGGTACCCTCGAGCGGACAACTCGAGGGGGAAAGGCACGGAACCATCGAGTGCACCGCTGATCGACTGGTTTTACCGCAAATAAGCCTTTTCGAATTTAGGGGGTGATATAAATTGGAATATTGCAACCACTCATCAAGCGTTGCTATAGGATTTGTATAGGCACGAGTGGAGTATGATGTTGAGCACGATTATGCAGCAATAAATAAACAATAAACAACATATTGTCATGTATTTACACATTATGAAAGCAATAAATACAGCAGTTATAATTGAAAAGCAGTTGCAGAAGAAAACAAAGAAACATGTCAGTTTCATTTCGGAAAAAATAAATAACAATTAATTACACATAAAGAGGAAAGGGGAAAGGGGAAAGGGGAAAGGGGAAAGGGTGCAAGCATTAACGAAATAAAGCACATTTAGACAAATTTACAAAGCGGTTTGTAATGGTAAAGGCCTAAAATTCCCCAGCAGAGTCGCCATGTTGTCGCGCCCCCCTTTTTCCTCTCCTTTCGGATTGGTCAGGGTTTTTGACATTATTGGGACAACTCATTTCCTTTTGGGAAAAGGGATGTAAGGAATTTGAAGAGTCGCCACCTAACGAATTAAGGTGCGTTAAGGCACCTATTACGGGTCATTTATAACACTAATTGTATAACCAGATATTGGGTAAGGGCTTGAAGTTACTTCAAGGAGAAGGTGTTAGGCACCCCTCGAAGTCCACAACTGTGGGTCTCGGCCAAACTTACTTTGTGAATTAATCAACTGCAAATAAGCAGTCTAGGCACACATATGTAAAGGAAATAAGGTTTTAACAGATAAGCCGTCTAAGCACACATATGTAAATGGGTGAAAAAGGGGTCCTAAGTTGTTTAGCCTAGGATCATATCCATGCAATGCCCGGTAATCACTCCTCAATGAGGGGCTACATGTTGCATTAGCGCACGGGTCATCATATCCTTTTACTACCCATTATCCCACCCCTTAGTGGTTATTAAGTGAATTTTATTTAGCGAGCTCTAAGAGTGTTGTTACCCGTCCCTTCCTTGTGGTCCCGGAGGTGTTTTAGGACCTCTAAATCAGGCAGTTCTAGAACACCCTGAGGTATTAAAAAGGGAAAAATCTAGGCGACAACAAATAACACATAGGACAATCAAATAGGGGAAGCAGTTAAGGGGCTCATGTTTGCCTCCATATATATAGACAAATAAGCACGCCTCAAACACATACTCAGGTAATTTCAGAGAAAGAGTCATAGGACATGATGTCTAGGTGAACATTAATATACAGAATATGCAACACTGTTTTACAAACTCAATGGTAGAGTCCTAATCAGTTTGCCTACTGATTTTAAATCCTGTAGAACTTAGCAGTAAACAATCAAAAATACAGTTTCCAATTTTATACAAGGAGATTAATTACCTAAGGCTTTCCTAGGCGTGGGACTATACGCAATCACAGTTACATGAGCTATTTAAAAAATATGAGATTATTCAACTTATGGGCATGCTGATCTATGTGATACAGATTATAACAGGTGATTTATACCAATTTGTATTTAGAGACATGATACCTACGCGTGAGGTTGTTGTAAACCTTTTCATGGACAGTTATTTATCTAGTCGAAATAGACATGATTCAAGACGGATGCAAACAGAGTCCTAAGAACAGGATATCTAATGCACATAGAGATGGCTATTTTTATTAGGCAAGATTATTTAGTAGCAGGATTTCTAAGTGACAGTATTGATGCAGAACTAGAAATTGGAATAGTGATACATGAAGTGCGATATGCTAAAGCGATAAACGTGAATACCCTAAAACAGGATGTCTAATGCACAAGTTTAACATGGTTTGAATGCAAATAAACACGTCAACCCCAGAACATGATTTCTAATGCCGATTTGCAGAATGTAAAGCCTATAGACATGATTTCTACCCGACTTTACCCACAGTATTATATAGCTACCCTCTCTTTTCACTAGTTACCCCAATATCCGTTTACAAAGGATTATTATAGACCAGGATTACATAAATTACATAAATGAAGTATAAGTTAAACTATAGGGAGCCTGAAGCAAGCCCAAAGCAAACCTGGGGATATCAGGCCTTTAGCAGTCTCAAATGCCAAGGATTTCATAGCCAAGTTTATGTCCAGGTGCGTCAGAGTTCCCTAAGTACCTCAAGGATCCCGGGTAGTGCTCACACCTAGGTTTTCCACAATAAGGACTAAATATGTGCAGTGTGGAATGGCCAGCCCTAGTGTGCCAGAGTTCAAAGGAATCTACAAAGGATCCCAAGGCAGTACACACACTGGAGGGGAACCTATTGACTTAAGAGTAAAGTGAGAGTGCTTGACATAGTTTTGAAAAGTTTTTGATAAGAAAACAGTATAGAGAAGACTCTAGGAGTGAAAAGGTTTTCTGAAATAGGAACTAGTTTAGCAGTGAAAAACAGTTTGAGAAGAATACTGAAACACTTTTGAAATCAGCAAACAATCTATTGGTCATAGAACATTCAGATTCAGAAACACTCAACAAACAAATTTCACACAGGGATGAAGGGGTTGGGGACACATAGAATTCACATTAAAGGGACACATGACAGGGTACAGGGAGGCATATAGACATCAAATGCGTAAAACACTTAGGAGCTTTATAGAATTAGCAGGTTAGTCATGATGGTAGGTAATTGAGACATAGAGCAAGAATGCAGTAAAGCCATGTTGAAATCAAATGGGGTACTGGACAGAATTAGACACACAACTAGAGTCAATCGATTGCCTTAAGAGATTAGGTAACTAACATGATCTCATCAGTAAATGGGAATAGGCAAGGG
>MDKJ01286038.1:0-11537 GCA_005239525.1 Nicotiana knightiana | reverse complement strand
ATTGAAAGACTATGATATCACCATCTTGTATCATCCCGGGAAGGCCAATGGGGTGGCTGATGCCTTAAGTAAAAAGGCAGCAAGTACGGGCAGCGTTGCGTACATTCTAATCGGTGAGAGACCGCTTGCATAAGATGTTCAGGCTTTGGCCAATCAGTTTGTGAGGTTGGATGTTTCAGATCCTAGTCGTGTTCTAGCTTGTACAGTCGCTCGTTCTTCCTTGTTTGAGCGTATTCGGGAGCGGCAATATGACGACCTTCATTTTCTTGTCCTTAGAGACACAATGCGGCACGGTGGTGCAAAGCAGGTTACTATTGGAGATGATGGAGTTTTGAGGATGCAGGGTCGTATTTGTGTGCCCAATATAGATGGACTTCATGAGTTGATTCTTGAGGAGGCCCACAATTCCTGGTATTCTACTTATCCAGGTACCGCCAAGATGTATCAGGACTTGCGGCAACATTATTGGTGGAGGAGGATGAAGAAGGATATAGTGGCATATGTAGCTCAGTGTCTAAATTGCCAGCAAGTAAAGTGTGATCCCCAGAGACCTGGTGGTTTGCTTCAGAAGTTAGAGATTCCAGAGTGGCAGTGGGAGCGTATCACTATAGATTTCGTTGTTGGACTTTCACGGACTCAGAGGAAGTCGAAGCGGTATGGGTTATCGTCGACAGGCTAACCAAGTCAGCTCACTCCATTCCTGTGGCAGTTACCTATTCTTCAGAGCGATTGACAAAGATCTACATCCACGAGATCATCCGTCTTCATGGTGTGCCCGTGTCTATCATTTCTGATCGAGGTACGTAGTTCACCTTGCACTTTTGGAGAGCAGTACAACGTAAGTTGGACACGTAGGTTGAATTGAGCACAACATTTCATCCTCTTAATCTTTGTTTCCAGGAGTCCAAACAAGCCAACTCTATTGTTGTGCAGAAACAGATGCATATCCCTCTGTTTATCTAGCTTGTTAAGACCCCTGACATTCCAAAAAGTGCAACTTATCCATTAGGTGGGGGTGGCCCGGGCCCCCACCCTTCCCATGTCCTGGTTTAATCACACCAAGTCCTACCTTAGGGCAAGAAGGGTTGGTTTTGTTCAGGATTGGGTGTCCTGCATTGACCTTCTTGTCAAGTATAGCAAATGCATTCCTTGTTGAGATTTCTTTATCTCCATTTGGTAGTTTCCTTGTCAGCTTATCTCAATCAATTATAGACAGCGGGGGATTAGATTCTAGTACATAACATATTAGTACTGACTTCTAGTATACTATTCATCCTTGATGTCGTCCATCGTTATTTTGACATTTTCCTCATTTAATTCCTCACAATTCATATCAAATCCCTCTTCCTCCGATATTGCTCCAACAACTTTGCTCCATGAACTTGTTTTAGGGCTCAATTGTGCCTTGCTCGTGCATGTCATCTCCGCAATTTCCGCCTCAACCATATCCGCGCAGGATCCTCATGATTTCTCATTGTTGTGATCCAGAGGGGTTGTCACCGGAGTCTTCGTAGATGAAGCTTGGCTCAACCATAATGGCACGATCCCTTGGATAACATTGACATTTCTTGTCTTCTTCGCATTTGCTGACAGTGGAATACCAGTCCTACCGGTATGGTTACTTGAATTTCCTACCTGACATTGTTTCCCTCCTCCTCCATTCTGAAAGACAAAAAAAAACTTTCTTTTTAAGTATTTTCAAATTATAGCAAAGCTAGAACTCTAAAAGTATGAATTTTTTCTCGGGTATACTTTTTTATTATATAAAACCTAACAAAAATAAAATAAAGATAAAATGTCAATATTAAACTTTAAAGTAATATTTTAATGCATAAAAGGTGTAAAACTCAGGTATGGTCAAATGTTCGAAGTTATTTTGGAAAATACTTATTCTTCAGCAATTTTAGAAAAATAATATTGTACTTCCAAATGGTAACAAGTAAAACTGTAAACAATTATACTAGTCTGCAGGAAAGAGTGTAACTTTAAATCAAATATGAATTCTATTCAAATTAAATGTCTTGTTTCGTTTTCTATAATTGTGTAAAAACACTTATTTGAGAACAATATGGGAAAATAGTGATACTTCCGGTTTCTATTTAATAATTCTCCACTTTAACTAGTAATGCTTAAACGTTATTACTGAATTCCAATTTGGAATTTGGTTATATGAGAAATTTAGAGTATAACCAAATAATCTGGATAAGGAATCAGTAAATGAGCGAAAGGTTACTTCAATCTGGATAATTATGACAAATTGAGATACGACTCATACCTCGTACATTGATGTGTCATCAATAACTCGGCATATAATCACACTAGCTCCACGAATTTTAGGTTATTTGACAACCACTCAAAATCCTGTTCCGTAGCAGACTTCATACACAAATACGATATTGTCGCAAGGGAGTGGAGTTCCTGGCTGTCTGATCTATTTCAATCAATGGTCAGGATTCAACCAGTTTAAACCAAACAGGGTCGTTTAGGTAATGAATGGGGCAGGCTAAACTTCAGCATATTGGGTGCTGAAGTTTTTACAGCTAAACTAAATAACTTCCGCATATTGGGTGCTGAAGTTTTTACAACTAAACTAAATAACTTCAGCATATTGGGTGCTGAAGTTTTACAAATGAACTAAATACACTTCAGCATGCTGAAGTGTTTTTCAAAAGTTCTTTTTTTTTGGCGACAACTAATGAATTCAGGACAAAACTTCAGCATATTGGGTGCTGAAGTTTTACAAATGGACTAAATAACTTCAGTACTTCTGCTGAAGCTTTTTACAAATCAACTAATAACTTCAGCACTTCTGCTGAAGTTTTTTTTTTACAAATGAACTAATAACTTTATCACTTATGCTGAAGTTTTTTTTACAAATGAAATAATAACTTCAACACTTATGCTGAAGTTTTACAAATGAACTAACAACTTCAGCACTTCTGCTGAAGTTTTTTTTTTTTTTTTTACAAATGAACTAATAACTTCAGCACTTCTGTTGAAGCCCCAAAAAATGGGTATTGGGCTGGGTTGCTGGGTCGTGTAGAGTTAGGGATTGGGCCTGGGTAATTTTGGCGCAGGTATGATTTTAATTCTCTTTAATTAACTAAACCAATTAAATTAATTAAATTTAAATCTAATTTAATCCACGAAATGTAGTAATTAATTTTAAACCTTATTTTACATCTATTTACAGATTAGTCTAGAAAGGTCAACAGGTTATGCTATTGCCTGGGGAAAAGATCACCAGGTTATGCCGGTGTATGGAAAGGTCAACAGGTTATGCTATTGCCTAGGGAAAAGGAGATCATCGGGTTATGCCAGTGTCCGAAAATGATCAACAGGTTATGCTGTTGTCAGGAAGATCACCAGGTTATGCCAGTGTCTGGAAATGATCAACAAGTTATGCTGTTGTCTGAAAGATCACCAGGTTATGCCGATGTCTAGAAAATGATCAACAAGTTATGCTGTTGTCGGAAATATCACCAGGTTATGCCGATGTCTAGAAGGGTCAACAGGTTAGGCTGTTGTCGGAAAGATCACCAGGTTATGCCGATGTCTAGAAGGGTCAACAGGTTATGCTGTTGCCGAAAGAAGATCACTGTGTTATGCCAATGTCAGAAAATGATCAACAGGTTATGCTGTTGTTAGGAAATGATCACCAGGTTATGCCGGTGTTTGGAAAGGTCAACAGGTTATGCTGTTGCTGGAAAAAGGATCACTGGGTTATGCCAGTGTCAGGAAATGATCAACGGGTTATGCCGTTGTCAGGAACATATCACCAGGTTATGCCGGTGTCTGGAAAGGCCAACAGGTTATATTGTTGCCTGGGAAAAAGAGATGACTGGGTTATGCTAGTGTCTGAAGATGATCAACAGGTTATGCTGTTGTCAGAAAAAGAGCACCAGGTTATGCTGGTGTTTGGAAAGGTCAACAGGTTATGCTGTTGTCTGGAAGAAAAGATCACTGGGTTATGCTAGTGTCCGAAATATCATTAGGTTATGCTGTTGTCAGGAAGATCACCAGGTTATGTCGGTGTCTGGAGAGGTCAACAGATTATACTGTTGCCTGAGAAAGAGATCACTGGGTTATGACAGTGTCTGGAAATATCAACAGGTTATGCTGTTGTCAGGAAGATCACCAGGTTATGCCGGTGTCTGGAGAGGTCAACAGGTTATGTTGTTTCCTGAGAAAGAGATCACTGGGTTATGCCAGTGTCTGAAGAAGAGAAGATCACCAGGTTATGCTGGTGTCTGGAAAGGTCAACAGGTTATGCTGTTGCCTGGAAGATCACCAGGTTATGCCGGTGTCTGGAGAGGTCAAAAGTTTATGATGTTGCCTGAGAAAGATATCACTGGGTTATGCCAGTGTCTGCTTGGGAGTGGGACCCTATGTTGGCATCAACGGAGGGCTGGGATATCCTTGGTTGGAAAATGTTTCGGCTAGGAATTGAGGACCCTATGCTACTTTAGGGTTGCATCATATTCAACTTCATTTCTTATGTTTCTTTTTATTTTCTTTTTCTCCTTTTTTTTATCATTTTTATTTTATTTTATTTATTCTCTTTTCATGCATGCGGGATAAGATTTTTAGGAGGAAACTTCCCATTTTTGGAGTCAATGCTGCAGAGCTCCTTCTAGCCCTTGCACAATTTCTTTTGGTTGCACCTGCTTGTTGCACGGTTGCTTTCGAGTTGCACCTGCTTCATATTTTCAAACAAAGAACAATTCGTTAGTTTGAAACGATGGTTGGTTTTGCGGCCTTGATTTTCAACTGCTTGATCTCAGTTCTTTTGATGAAGATCTAAACAACTTGCTTGCTGGGGATTGTGTTCCATCTCTAATCCCGGGGACCTTGGCTTTCAAGATTTTACCATGGCGATCGGTCACGTGGGATCCGATATTTTGAATTTTTTTTTCTGTAGGTGTTTCACTTGCTTTTTCTTTTGGAATTCCAGGGTATCGAGGGAAAGTTTTGGTCCCTCAAATTCTGCTGCGACGGTTAGTCGTGTGGGACTTGACCTGTCCAACTTTATTTCGCCTTTATTAGCCTTTCATTTCTGACTTTTCTACCAACTATAACTTTAGGGAAGTTGGAATATCTCAGCTTTTCAAACCTTGCCAAGATGGTTAGCCATGCGGGGCTCAACCTTTCAACTTCATTCGCCTTTATAGGCACTTCAATTTTATTTTCTCCTTTCAGGGTTTTGAGTTTGAAACATCGGCTTCTACGGTCAGTCGAGATCGACTCGATGCCCCTGAAGAGGCTGGGTGCCTTTTGCATATTGACACATGTCAAATGAGAGCCCTGTAAATCAGTCTTGCCATCCTTTCTTTGCCTTAGTTCGGAACATAGTTAGACCGAAAGGGATTCAAAAGAAAAATAAATGACAGAATGGACAATGAATTTAAACAAGAGGTGTCCCTTTCGGGGAAAGGAAAGGACTTATCTGGAGTGCATGCGGACTTCAATGAACATGACATGCCTTTTGGACTGGATTCCTGATCCGTGCAAACCATCAGACTCTCAGAAATTCATCATAACTATTACCTTGAGATTGAGAAACCTTACACCGGACCGCGTCCATGTTAGTGACCCATTATCCTTTTCGATCAGTGGCGCCCTTTGCGGGTTTTCACCAACTAACCTCTCTCATTTCTCTTCTCACCATCGCCTTGTAGTGCTCTTTGCGAGTTTTCACTAACAAGACTCTCTCATTTTATTTCTCTCATTTGCTTGCACCAGACCGACACTGTATCCTCCAACTTTAGACATCTTTTCCAATTGATCGGAAGGACTTGAATGGGTTTTTTTTTGGTGAAAAGAATTTGTGTTGAATTACAAATTTGGAACCTTTCAGGCGACACATTGCCGAATCTTAACACTTGCCCCAGCTTAAACTCTTGGGGAAAATGTGGAATTTTATTTTGGTGTGATTGAACCCCAGGGAGAGGCTGCCTACGTATCCTTTTGTAATTAAGTCGAACGTAGTTCAGGGAACTTTTGTTTTTGTTTTTTTGTTTTTTGTCATGTTTTTCATCTATTTTGTTTGGTTTTTCTCTTTTCTTTTCTTTTTTTTTCTTTTTTTTTTCTCATTTCATAATTTTTTTGTTTCTTTTTCATTTTTTTTCAACATTTTTTTTCCTTGTTTTCCAATAACACTTTCGGGTTCCAAAGAGGGTAATCAAAAAAGAGTAACCGGCTCAAAGGGTTTTCAAAAGGGTTAATGGTGTTTGGGTAGCAAGAATGAAAGCCTTCGTCATCCCAATCGGAGAACATTTGAAAATATATGGAGGATCAAACATAGTACCTTTTGACTGCACCTGCGTTGACAGTTGTTTTAGAGACATTTTCTTTGATCCCCAACTACAACGCTCTCTTTTGGAAGTACTCTGGTTGCAATGCATGGACCTTTCCAATCTGGACCAATTTTACTTTGGATGTTTCAATTCATTGTTTTATTTCCTTGACCTAACTTTATTTGCATTCGCAATCTTGATTCATCATTTCAAAATCTGACAATGTTTTAGGATCTTTTGACTGCATCTGCGTTGACAGTTGTTTCAGGGACATTTCCTTCGATGTACCCCAAGTACAAACGCACCCTTTTGGTAGTACTTCGTAGTGATGTATGGATCTTTCCAATCTGAATCAATTTTCCTTTGGCTGTTTCGATTTATTGTTTTATCTCCTTGGCATAACTTCATTTGCATTCTGATTCTTTATTCATTATTTTGAAGTCTAACAGCGTTTTAGGATCTGGGCATGAAGTCCGCAGGCACGTCATGTTATTAAAATCTGCATTAAAACAGAACTGAAAGTAGAATAAGAAAAGAGACAAAATTAAGAGAAGAGACATTCTTGGAAAATGAAATATTAGTTCCATTTGATTTTTTTGATTTTTGATTTTGATGATTTTTTTTCTTTTTTTCTTTTTAAGATAGAAGGGTTTAAATCGGAATTGAAAAGCAATAAATTAAAAACACTTGAGTTACACCCTGAAATAACTCATAGTGCAGGAAAGATGGCAAAACTGAACTACCAGGACTCCCGCCTGACGGGGAATGAAGTAGCCTTCCAGTTCTGCAACTTAGCATTTGGGCCCATATACTGCACCTCAACGGTGTTCGAACCTTCTCCTAGCTGAACCATGTTGGCGTCATATAACATCTGTTTCATGGCCTCACATATATCTTCAATTTCTTCGGCCGTAAATGCCTCTTCTTCTTTTTCTTTGATATACTGTGGTTTGATGAAGGTCTTAGTAATGTGTGGGACTGGCTGAGACAAGTCCTACCCATTGTTTTTGTGGGCGTTGGCCCATTGCACATCTTCATCGGTGGCTTGGAAAACTATGCCAAAGAATTTTTCAGCGGCGGCTAGAGAGATGGGTTCAGTGATGCCTTGTAGGGATATCCCAAGCCCCTTTCCTGGTTTGTAACCATGTCTAATCATATCCGTGGCGACCATGATTGACGTGTTTGAAAGACAAGGTTGTGGTCATGGAGTGCCTTCTTCGCGTTGTTCAGCAGGCACAATCTCAAAGGCTTGGTACACAATATGTTCGCTTCCCTCTCTGGCCTCAAGGCAGGGGATGGAGGGGTCCCTGTATATGGATTGTTCATATTCTCTATGGATCACGATCTCCTGATTTTCATGGACAAATTTGACCATTTGGTGGAGGATAGACGGTACTGCCCCAGCAGCGTGAATCCACGGTCTCCCTAACAAGAAGTTATAAGAAGCATCCATATCCAAGATTTGGAAAGTTGAAATCCACGGGGCCAATCGTCATGACTATGTCAATTTCACCAATGGTGTCCCTTTTGATACCGCCAAAGGCGCGGAGGCAAACATCATTCAGCCTGATTCTCTCAATGCTGATTCCCATCCCTTGCAGTGTTGACAACGGGCAAATATCTACCCCTAATCCTCCGTCAAGCATAACTCTCTTTACATAATATCCTTCGCCTTTAACGGTCAGGTGTAATGCCTTGTTATGAGCGGCTCCCTCGGGAGGCAGATCATCCTGGCTGAAGGAAATTTTGTTTACCTCGAAAAAGCGCTCAACCATTCTTTCTAATTTCTCGACTGAGGTCTCAGCTGGTACATACGCTTCATTCAGCATTTTCAGGAGTGTTTTTAGTGTTCATTGGAGCCAGTCAACAGAGACAGAAGTGAAACCTGATCAGGCGTTCTCCTGAGTTCTTCGATGGCGACATATTCAGGCATTTTCATTTTTTTGAAGAACACCTCGGCCTCTTCGGCGGTGATAGGCTTTTTGAGAGGAAAGCGTTTATGCTTAGCTTTGTTCAGCTCATCTGGGTTATGCTACTTCCCAGTGGGTTTTGCTTTGTTGACTTCCCCCTTGACTTCTTTTCCTTTATATGTCACCAATGTTTGATCATAATTCCACGAGACAGTAGTTGTATTTTTTATTGGATTTTGAGGCCGGCGGCTGATAATCAAAGGTTCATTCATCTTTAATGGGATAACTGGGCTTTTCACAACATAGGTCCCTTTTGGTATATACATTTTTTGTGGTTCCAATCTTCTGGGAGTGCTTAAAACGAGTTGTTTATTTTGCGGAGCTCTCGGGACATAAATGATAGCTTCTTTAGCTGGTGTCATCCTTTTCTTTTCTTCCTTGGCCTTTTCTTTCTCCTAGCCGGGGGTTTTTGTCTCTTTTTCTTCCTTAGCCTTCTCTTTATCATGGCCGGGGGGTTTTGTTTTCTTTTCTTCTTTGCCCGGTTTTGCCACTGTTTTTGCTTTCCTTTCTGTGTCCACAATGACAATGATGGCTTTCAGCGCTGGGTCAAATTATTTGTCTTCTGATATCATTCCAATGACAGGCCCGTTGTTGTGGGCTGGCCATGGGTTGTTTGTGACATTGGGGACCTCTTCGTCCCTTAGCACAACCTTCTTTTGTTCAATCAGATTTTCTACTGCTCTCTTGAGGGTCCAGCAATCCTCAGTATCATGCCCCTCCACTCCGAAATGATAGGCACAGTTGGTACCCAGTCTGTATGATGGTGATTGTGGATTTTGCTTGTTCGGAGGCACAAGCTGCAGAAGTCCCATCTGCACCAACTTTGGAAAAAGGCTTGAGTATGACTCGCTGGTGGGGGTGAAGTTAGTTCTTCTTGGTGGTTCACGAGGGTAAGCATTGTAGGGATAATTGTTTTGAGGAAGGCGTGGATTATATGGAGTTGGGGGTGGATGGTTATTTCTAGGTGGTGGAGCTCTGTTTTGGTTATACTGCTGCGGCCAGGGCTGCGGCTGAGCGTTCATCACTGCATAAGGAAGGGGATTCATGGCATAAGTTGCTTCCTGATGAGGATAATAGTGTTGTGAAGTTGTGGAAAATGGGCCTAGATATTCCCAAGGTCGTCGGGAATTCCTTGGGCCCGAAGCCATCATGGCTCCCTCCTCTTTTTTCTTTCTGTTTGCCAGGCCTCCCGAGCCGCTTTGAATGGCTTGGGAGGTGGCTCTCAAAGCATATTGACTTAAAATACGGCCTGTCTTTAGGCCATTTTCGACCATCTCGCCAATTTTTATGGCCTCCGCAAAAAGCTTGCCCATGGCGGACATCATATTCTGAAAATAATCGGCCTCTTGGTCCTGTAAGAAGATACTAATCATTTCATTTTCCTCCATGGGAGGTTTCACTCGGGATGCCTATTCCCGCCATTTGATTGCGTACTCCTGGAAGCTTTCAGAAGCTTTCTTTTTGAGATTGGACAGAGAATTTCTGTCCGGAGCTATATCCACATTGTACTGGAACTGTCTTACGAATTCTGGGGCCAAATCATCCCATACATGCCAATGGGATATATCTTGATCGATGTACCACTCCGAGGTGATGCCTGTAAGACTTTCCCCAAAATAAGCCATCAGTAGCTCCTCTTTGCCTCTCGCCCCTCTCAATTGGTTGCAGTATCTTTTTAGATGAGTGATCGGGTCTCAATGCCCGTCATACTTTTTAAAATTTGGTGTCTTGAAACCCACAGGTAGATGCACGTGTGGGAACATGCATAGATCAGCGTATGACACGCTCATTTGGACACTTAGACCCTGGATGTTTTTCAAACTTTGTTCAAGACTCTTCATCTTTCGAGTTATTTCATCTTGTTCAATATTCTTCAAGAGCTTTTCTAGTTTCACGGGAAATTAAACTGTGGGTACTGTGTGTAAGCATTAGCAGTGACCTGAGTGGAATCCAGCTGGAACTGAGGAGCTTGAAAAATAAAATTGACCGGTTCAAAATTCTGTCGTGCCAGTGTAGGTTGTGCCATACCAGTAACTGGCGAAGATCCGGAGGGTGGTGCCTGGGGGCGAAACTCAGAAGGTGTTCCAGAATAGTTTGAGACCATGATCGGGAATCCAAATGGAACAAATGGGTTTGGCTTTGAAATGGGCACATTGGTGGTCCCTCCAGTTTTGGGAATTAGCTCAGGAAAACCAGGGATGGAGCTAGGTGGCTCTCTCCCGTTGGACCAAGCGTCCCACATCTCGAGCATACGACATCTTAGCCTTCTATTTTTTTTGGCTACTGCCGATTCTTCTTAGGGGATGACTGAGGTGGGTCCATCTGTTGGTTCAATAATGGGCGGGTGACTTTCAGACGTCATTGCTACACTTCCTTTAGACCTTGTGAAATATGGATGTGTCGCCAGAATACCACCGCAAACAAACCACCATTTAATAATAGTAACCTTTAAAGAGAAACCAAATTGGGTTAGCGGGAGATATTAACACATAGGAATCACACGTTGGGATGCGATGCACCTAAGCAATTATCGTTTTTCTAAAAATGTTTGCAACGGATGTGTGTTTCATCCCGGCTTTAACATTATCTCTCTTTACTTTCTTTTCATTCTTTTGTTTTAGGGTTGTGATCGAATCCTATGTGGATTGCCTACGTATCATGACGCCGCATGAATCAGATCTTGCGTAGTTCGGGAATAGACAAATAAAAAGTGATTTCATTTCACCATTAGAGGTAATTCATTTTTCATTACAAGTGAATTTTTGGGAAATACTAAATAAACATGAAAGAAAAATACGGACTCTAGACTTGAAACAAGACAACTTAAAATTTTCAGAAAGCAATGAAAGTACAGACTCAAAAAACTAAACATCAATAGTAAAGGAGAGCCTCAGGTTGTCTTTTTGGGGCTGGTGGGGCATTGGCAGGCCTCTGTGCAATATCCTCCCGAAGTCGATCCAATTCGTCCATTAATCGATGGACAAAAGTCATCATGGTGGCAAAGAACATGGAAGTGGTCATACCCTCGCACTCGTGGCATTTTTGCACCACGTAGTCAGCTATTTCTGTAATTCTGTGTCGTATGATCCCCTTCTCCCGAAGTAAGCGTTCTACTTGATGTGATCGGGATTCTAACACTTGGGTATTTGCATCATTCTACTTTTGCAACTCTTGTACTGTTCCTTTTAACTGGCCAATCTCTGTACAACAATGCTCCCTTTCTGCTCTGAAGTCTTTGGTCTGTTGGACCATCTCGTTGCCCATAGCAAAC